>JAPEVW010000022.1:4252453-4320453 GCA_027921565.1 Artemia sinica
GAAAGCCAAATAAAGGAAATGGAAGATCAGGGAATCATTAAAGAAAGTGTTAGCGATTGGTGTTTTCCACTATTAATAGTCAGAAAAAAAGATAACACCCTGGAGGTTATGTATAGATTTTAGAGCACTAAATGCCGTCACGGCAAAAGATGTGATGAAGTTACCAAGAATTGACACGATTTTAAATTCGCTAGGAGGTACAAAATAATACACTAGTTTTGACTTAATAGCAGGATATTGGCAAATCGCTTTAGATGCAGAAACATCTAAAGCGATTTGGCTTATCATTTAGTACAAATTGTTTTAGTCGACTAATGAAGTTGGTGTTAAAAGATAACGAACCAGGAAGAAAAAAGATACCTTGGCTTATTTTAGATGATGTAATTTTGTTTAATGAAAACCTGGAAGACCACTTGGTCGGACTTAGAAAAAATACTGGGAAAAGTTTTGAAAAAGCAGATTAATATTAAAACCAGAAAAGTTTAAAATAGTAGTACCAAAATTAGTTTTTCTGGGAGACCTGATAAACCAAGGTACTATTTCACCAAATCCCAAAAAATTTTACAGTCATAGAAAATTTACAGCCTCCTAAAGATAAAAAAAAAGCTGCAGATCAGTTTGTGGTTGGTTAAGCTATTTCAGACGATATATTGTAATTTATGCAACAATAGCGCAACCTTTGACAAACCTTTTGAAAAAATCAGGTAAATTCGAATATCCAGCTAACGCAAAAACAAGCGCTAAATGAAATAAAAGACAATTATTACTGGCACCAATACTTAAACTACCAGATTTTGTCACAATACTTCTGTTTGCAAACAGATGCTTAGGGTTACGGTATAGGAGCCATATTATTAAACATAAATTCTGAAGGAGTAGAATCAATAGTTCAATACGCCAGCAGTCCCTGTTGGAGGCAGAAAGAAAATATTCGACAGTTTTGAGAGGGAATGTTAGGCAGTTGTGGTTTTTTACAGGATATTGTCGACATTTTTACTTGGAAAAAAAATTCATTTTACGCGTAGACCAAAACATCATTAATTTTGGCTACATACGATGCAAAATACTTCAGCCCGGCTGACACGGTGGATACTGCGTCTGCAAGCATATTCTATATACCCCAATATATATAAAGGGCCGTACAAACATTTACCCAGACTATTTGTCACGAAATCCAGATACGGAAGGAAATTTGGTAACAACCATCCAGAACAAACTGGAAGGGCTAGAAATAATATCTAATGAAAATATTTCGAATGACCAAGATAAAGATGATTTTTGTTTAGCGATGAAATCCTTATTATCAAAAGGAACGGAACTGCCAGAGCACTTTAACATTTTTTTAAAGGACTTAGATAATTTTGATCTTGACGAAAGTAAAATCTTTTGGTAAAATATCATAGACCATCGCAAGAATATAGAAAAAATGACTTAAACATTATTCCAGTAATTCCAAAATCTCTGGAAGGAGAAATTTTACAAATGGCACATGCAACCATTGGCTGTCACATGGGAGAAGCAAAAAACTATGGGGAGGCTGAAGGAAATTTTTATTTTCCAAAATGTACTCAAAAGTAAAATCTTCCCTACAAAGCTGCCAAGAGTGTGCCAAACAAAAGTCGCCACCAATGACCCCTAGGACCGAATTAGGTCTCTACCCCACCCCTTCAGGGGTAGGAGAATTAATGTCAATAGACATTTGGGGAACAGGAGGAAGTTTACCAGTTTCCAGGAAAGGAAACAGGTGCGTACTAACCGTAGTCGACCATTTTAACTCATACTTATACGCTTTTCCAATTAAAGACGAAAAGACAAAAAAAAACCATTGCGAAAGTTTTGGTTAATCGCCTATTCTTGGAACACGGAATTTTTCCTAGAGTTTTACTTAGCGACAATGGGCCATGCTTTACAGCCAAATTATTAGACGAAATTACAGAATATCTGGGTGTGAGACGATGGTTTACATCGTCTATATGGCCGCAGCTAATGGAAAGGTTGAACGTAAACATAGGGAATTAGCTTACATGCTGGGAATACATGCAAGAGAGAAAAAATAAAAATTGGGATGAACATTTAACCATTTTGTAGTCTTTGCAATAAATACGGTTTTTTCACGTTCCTTAAAAGAAACGCCATTTTTTTTGCAACATGTAAGAGATCCCAGAATTTGTTTAGATGAAATACAAAAATGATAGATATATTACAACCTAGACCAATATAAGCAAAGAAATGGTGATGAGAATGAAAAAAAGCTATGGAACAAGTCAAAGACAATCTGTAAGATGTGAAAAAACAGAACAAAAAGAAAAAAATGACCGAAGAAGCAAAATAAAACAAAATACTGTTTAGGAGACTTGGTTTACGTGTACAAAAACCAACCTGGAAGGGACAAAAAAGTTAAACCATTTCGGTTTTTAACTTATATATATATATATATATATATATATATATATATATATATATATATATATATATATATTATATATATATATATATATATATATATATATATATATATATATATATATATATATATATATATATATATATATACTATATATATATTATATATATATATATATATATATATATATATATTATATATATATATATATATATATTATATATATATATATATATATATATATATATATATATATATATATATATATATATATATATATATATATATATATATATATATATATGTATATATATATATATATATATATATATATATATATATATATATATATATATATATATATATATATATATATATATGTATATATATATATATATATATATATATATAATATATATATATATATATATATATATATATATATATATATATATATATATATATATATATATATATATATATATATATATATATATATATATATATATATATATATATATATATATAATATATATATATATTATATATATATATATATATATATATTATATATATGTATATATATATTACAAGGCCCCAGCAGGCTTCTATATATGGATTCTCATTACTGCTTGTCTTCTAACTTCCCGACGATTTGAGCCGTTTCCTGATGGCATGATGTCACCTCTTCTTGATGTTATGACGTCACCACAGGTTCGTTGCAACCACCTTGGGAGAAATATGAGTTTTCCTTATAGTCTTGGACCTATTTAGATTTTTTTGTGACCTGAAATGCTCTAATTTTCATTTTCGCATATCTTCTAACCACCCGTTTTTTTTTTGATCTTTATTTTAATTTTTTGACTCACTCAGATTCTCGGTGTCGCTTGTCTTGTTGTAAAGTGTATTTTATGGTATTTGGGTGTTGTAGTCGTAGATGCCTTTATTCTCCTTTACATGGGAGATAAACTATGGCCCTAAGGTAATTAAACTTTGGTAGCGTGCTTTAGGCTATGACCGGACTAATGAAGCGTACCGACTGGTATGTTTCGAGGGGCTAAAAGTGGATCGTAGAGAGGTTGTCTAAAATACAATACTTTTATTCAATTAACATATAATAATTCCAGATATAGATATTCTACTGGGACTGGCTGTCCCAAGTAGACCACAAGTCTCAGAAAACTACAAACAATATTAATAAGATACATACACTTACAATGATCCGACAGGATTCCAAGGTATTTCTAAAAACAACGGACCAGAGGTCAGTCCGGCATAAAATTAGTAACAGTCTAAATCTCCCCCTTCCCATAAAATGTATCTTTTATACATTTTTATCAACCACGCCTTCCTTTACCCAACCCACGTATTAGCTAGGAAGTGGTGATTTCTCAATTTCCCGTTAAGCAGAAACTTGGCAGGATATGTTCCTTATCTTAATAAAAAGTGGTATTTCTAAACTTTGTATTTGCGTCTTAATATATTTTTACTAAATTCCAAATTGACTAAATTGGAAGCTTTACCACGATACTCCCCATTTAAAGAAGTATTGTCCCAATTCTGGGACAATACTGGAAAACAACCAATCGCTAACAAAAAATTGTTAAAACCAAAATGGGATGGGCCCTGCAGAATTATAAAAATTCTACCAAATAACTTAACATATGTTCTAAAGCATCAGTATAAGGAAGGGAAGAAGTAGTACACCATAATAGAATGAAAAAAGGATTTTTTCACAACCGTAGAAAACAGAGCCTATTCTTTCAGACGAAGAAATAGAGGAAACCATTTCACCAGTATATATCAGAAGACCACATGAGTTTTATTGACCTTTTTAATGACCAAAAAAAAGGTTGGGAGGAGTGGAAGGAGTATTTAGCCCAGTCTTGGCTACAAACTCTCCACAACAAACAAGAGAAAAAGGGAAATATTCGATTCTCATCGGATACTAGCGATGAGAACATCAAACACAACATAAGGGTTTAAAACATGATAAACCAAAGGTAAAATCCACAGAAGAAGAAGAATTGGTAGGAACCAATGAATTGTCTGATTTTTTATACATGAGGACTCACCTACAGTCTTAACGCAAAAATGGCTTTTGGAACAAACGCCATCTACAGAACGCGAGCTAACAGACTGTGATACTGATAATTCTTCTACAGAAACCGATATCACTAAACCTGGGCCATCGTTAAGAGAAAACCCTCTTTAAGAGAGAATTATGGAGAAAAGTAAAGAAAACTAGAGGGACAGCAACAATTTCCTTTGTCAGCAGCACGAGTAGCTAAATCACTTATGAAAAAGACCAAACATCAGGAGAAACAAAGATTAAAGATTTTTGACGAGGCAACAAAACCGCGCTCGAATTTAGAGCCTTGTAAAACCGCACTATAGAGACCACGGAAAAACTTACAAATATTATAAAGAAGAAAAACAAAAATTTGGAGTCCAAAATTCGGACCAGGAAAACGGAGAAAGGTAGAACAAGCGTAGCCCCCAGCAGATTCAATATTTGAATAAACAGTTATAACGAAAAAAAATAATAAATAAGTAAAATAAAACGAGTAAAAGCCCTCTAAAGAAATATCTATATTTTTCCTTATTTTGAATCAGTATCTAATAACACTCAAAGTTTTCCTTCAAATATATATCGCCAGTAAAAATTATTACCGTCACGTAGAAAAGAAATACAAAAATTGTTAGCCTAAATACTCGTAAGTTCCCAGAAAAAGAAATAAGCTCCGATCTAAGTGACATCATAGCTTCCTGCAAAAATTTTGTCTCCGAGACGAAATAAAACTTCGTGAATGGTGTACTAACAAGACTTGTCAAAAGAATTACGTTCCATAAAAGGAAAATAAAGTAGGCCACGTAATTTTTAAATGGGTGTAGAGAAACTAAATTGAATTATACATATTTAGAATCAGCATTAAAAGGCAATTCTTTTGATATATATATTGAAAAAAAATATTTTTTTTTGGGGGGGGGGAGGGGTTAATTAAAAAAAACGAAGGAGGTTAGTCTACTGAAATAGGGTCATTGGAAGCTAGCAAAATTGGAGTTGAGCTTAATCACTGCTGGTCGCTCGTTGTCAAGTAAATGAGAAGCATCTACTGACCTTTGACTCTCTGAAGTGGCACTTTCAGTCGAATTTGAAAAAAAATGTTTTGACGGAAATTAAAAATAACAATAATAGGGAAAGGCAGCAAGAGTTTACATTAAGTCAACTACATGTACAAGCTAGCTGTAATCTTATTATAATTAGTTATAGTCTAATATAATATTTTTTTATTAGTTACAATAGTAAAAAGAAAAAAAAACAAATTTTAAAGAAGCGCTATAAAGGTTTAAGCAAACTTAGAATAAGCTTATAAAGCAAAAAAGAGTACTAGGTAAAGGAAAACGAAAAGCAATATAAAAAATAAAATATAACATAAAAAACTTACCAGGAGGTAAAAGCCAACGACAAAATCCATTAAAAATAATCAATAAATCTCATCATCACAAACAAACCACAGTATTTCAGGTAATTTTAAATTTTAACTCTAGCGATGTATTGGATCTGAGAAAACGAATTTGGCACAGGAGATCCCTAGTTTAAACAATTGGCTTTCACCTGTGCCAACCCAAACACCCAAATCCCAAGCCGTTGAACCCTAACAGAAACTTCCACTTTTTCTTTGAAAATAAAATATAACATTACAAACAAAAAAACTTGCAGTAATGAACAGAAATTCATTCATACAACGTTCCCAGATTTAAGCTTATCAATAAAGCACAGATAGTGGAAATCGTGTTCAAAGTATGTAGGCTTGCAAAGAGAATTGTTGTCTCCCTTTGGCAAAGAAAATAAGACCGTAATTCAAATTAAAATAAAATCTGTAACCAGTATGTCGTAAAAATTGCATTTTTACGAAGAAATGAGAACTAGCAAATGCGGGGCAAAACTTAATTAAAATGTTTCTAAAAATCAGCTGAAAAAATACAGTACTTTTCTAACACAAACACTTTTGGACAGAAAAATTTGAATAATGTAAAAAAAAAAAATACAGGTTGCAAAAATTAGACACCCCCCCCCACCTCTTAAAAATAAGGAGATAATGAATTTGACCATAGAAGGGCAATCAGCACATAAAAATAATTTAAGGTTATTGGAAAAAAACATGAAACATATAAATATAGGCTTAAAAACAAACCTATTTTACTGAAGAAGCGGAAAAAGACTTGAAATAAATCCTTAGGCTTCATTGAAATAAAGAATCGAAAAAAAGAGAAGGGTTCAAGTTGAAAATAATAGTAGACAAAATTAAAGGAGAAGAAACTGAATGGTGTCAGTTAAACTCTGCTATACGCATATATTGAACTGACCGAACGAACTAGTATGAAATTGTACTAAATAGGTACAAAAAATAAGTAGTATTAATTATACGGAGCCACCATTACAGTGGTTAACGGGGGCCGAGATTAATAGAAATATTGGAGAAATGCTCCAAGTAGACAGGAAAAAATTTTGCTCTCTTATGTGGGAGTCGTTTTTCAGAAAAAACTGAATAACATGGCATGCAAAATTAAAAGAAGGCACATAATATCCATAAGGACTTAAGTTGAAGTTGAAACCTAAGACAAGACCACTAAAAGTTGGGAAGTTTAAGTGAAAATAATCATTGTCACTTGTATGTCTAAAACTAAATTACTGTGTGCCATGAAGGCCAGGTATTTTCTTGCAGAAGGACACTTTTCTGAAAAAAGAATAGCCCAAGAGAAAATTGTGGCCACAAATCAAAAAGTGTGGCAATACTATAAAATAATTAATTATTGTGTGCAGGTTCATAATAGTCCCTTTTAGCGGTAGCTGATGACAAAAGGACCTGGAAACGTTATAAGGAGCTACCAGAAGGCAACCCTGGTAAGCAAACCTTCAGAGTAAAGGCAAGAGTCATTTGATAATGGCATAAGAGGTATAAGGTGAACAGCAAAAAAATTTTTAGCTTATCAGATCTAAGCCGTAAATGGAGCTTTATCTAAAAAGGACATTAAGAGCTGAAAAAAAGAGAGATTACAGAGAAAAACGTTATAAAACTGTCTCAAGTACTTAAAATATATATATATATATATATATATATATATATATATAATATATATATAATATATATAATATATATATATCTATATATATATATATATATATATATATATATATATATATATATATATATATATAGGCTCCAAAATGATACTTTAAAATGGGTCTTATCAGTAAGAGGGAATTTTATGCCGCTTGGTGGGAGAAGAAAGTATTTAGGGAGAGTCGAGGTACGGAGTTGTCCCCTTATCTTGTCCGATGTGCAGGGAGTCTGAAGATTTAGAACATTTTATGTGTTATTCTGAAGAACTGAAGGGACTTACTTAGAAGGGAAATTTTTGGGAGGGATGTCATTTATAGAAGGTGTTTAGAAAACAAAATAGTAAAGTAGTTACAAAGTGGATACTAAAATTTGGAAATTTTGTGAGTGTGGGGATAAGACATATGGAGGGTTTTCTATCGTATTGTTATTTTCAAAAGGGTTTTGAACTTATTATTATGTTTCATGCGTTTTTTGTTGTATTTGTATTATCCATGTCCGATGGGGCTTTTATAGTTTGTGGGACAAAAACTTTCTTCTTTTGCCTTGGCTTGGCTTGTCTCATTTATCTGACCAGTGTACAATACTTCAATTTTAAGCCGGATTAACTTAGTAATATATTATAACAATGAGAGTATAGATATACATGGAGTTTAACGCTGGTTTTTAATGATTGCATATGAGATTTGATGAACTTTTTTACCTGGATAATAGATTAATTTCGGCTATGTTTTTGGACCTTAGAGTGTTTTGGGCTGAGCTAAGAAAAAAAATAATGTTTTCGCGTTAAGCTATTCTAATTTTATCCAATCAAACATTTGATCGGGTATTGATGATGAATTAATTATTAGTCATGTAGTGGTGTTCTTTCCTGGAAATATTCTCAAAGATGCTAAAGCTGATTTATGGGCAGAAATATACCCTAGTATCAAAACAGCACCAAGGAGAAAAGGTAATAATGCCTCTGCTCGTATGTGAAAGATATGATTGATTTGCTTCGGAAGTGTGAAAATGAGGAGTCATCAGTGCCAACATATGTAATTATTTCACCAACCGAAGTGCCTGTAATTCCTGCTGTTGTTTATTATAAACTACATCCGAAATTTGTGCTTTCTGGATAGTAACCCATAACTTCATCAAAGAAAAGGTAACAGCTTATGATTTAAATTTTCCGTCACTTCCATTCCTTATGATAGTCTTCATATTGAAAAAACTTTAATGTGCCATAATTTTCTGATTGCTGCAGTTTATTTCTACTTTTATTAAGAAGCTGAGTCTTGATCTTAGTTTTTGGAAGGTGTTTTGACTGTGTGGAAAGAGTGAGTGACGAAGTTATAGTTATAAACATAGTAAATGTACAAAATATATTTTCAGTTTTCAGTAAATCTCAAATGTTGATACTACCTTTTGAACATTTAATCGATAGTAGCCATTGGGTGGCTTGAAAAAAGTTACTATTTGCGATTTTTTTTTTCACTTTGATTAAAAGAATGAAAAACTCGTGAGGTAAATTTTGTGTTAAGGCAAAACAAGTTCTTTTTCTATCAACTTGATTATTTAGGGTTTGTTCCCCTTTCTTGAGTTTAAAGATGTTTCAACTTCTCGAATGATCTAGTTACGACGATTACAACCGTTAGATAGCTACTATCTAGCAAGCAATGGGACAGATGGACAGTGGATATGCAAAAGCTAACCTTTACTAAATTAAGAAAATAACAGATTTTTTATACTTATGTTTTAAAGAATGCCCTGAGTATGTGGTAATCTGTTGCGGTGTAACAAGTGGGAAAACATTATAAGAGATTTTCGACAGAGATATTTTCTTCTTTTGAGACGATTTGGGTTATTATAGGGACAAAACCATTCTAAACGTATGTGTATAGGTGAACTATAAACTGCTCAGTTTTAGTACTTTCTTAGTGCTATGTCGAGTGTGTCAATAAATATGTTTATATATAGGTTATTTTTACTAAAAAAAGTAAAGGAGGAGCCTTAGTACCTCTCTAGCTCTCTTCTCCAACCTCTAATACTGGGGAGTAGTGGACGAGCAGCACTGCCAGTCTCTAATACTGGCAGTGATCCGCTGACGTCTTTCTAAGATATAGGCTATTTTCGCCTATATTTATAGTATATGTTACTTATACAAATACCCACGAAATTAAAGCTCTAATGCTTTAATACCCACGAAATTAAAAAAATGTAGTAGTATAAAAGTAATTTTTTTTCTACTTATTCTGCCAACCTTTTTGTTTCTCTCCGTTTTGATTGTTGTGGATAAAATCAAACTGTGTGGATCTTTTACAATTTCGTTACATCCACTATATGAGCCTTTTTGTTGAAGGAAAAAAAATGCGTGATCCCAAGTATAAATCAAAATTGTGTATGCGTAGTTTCAATACAGACCTTTTGCTTGATCTTATTGTCCATAGTTGCAGTGTTGTCTAGTAAAGAGAGGTGTCCTTGTTCTTGCGTGTCTGTAGTAAAGAGACGTAAGTCTTCAATGTATTATTATTTATTATTTTTCTAAAATTCGCTTCAAATGGAATCAAAATGTTCGGGGACACTGTGGAGGGATTTTTTTTTCATTGAAAATTGACATTTTTTGGCCCTTTTTGCCAATCGAAAGGGAATGAAGGACAATTATTCCATGTTCCTTTGCCTCTTTTTAGCTACCTTCCGCCCCTCCCCCAGTCATCCTATCAAAATTTGGAAATACTCACTTTATTAAAATTTATCAAAAGGTACAATAACTGGTTCTGGGGATTATATGACCTCTCACAATGGCAAGGTTTGTAAATTATGAAATTTGACCTTGTATTTTTAGTATGTATTTTTTCTCAAAACGTGTGTGTATTTTTTCTCGAAACCGGCTGCATATTG
The DNA here is from genome assembly GCA_027921565.1 of Artemia sinica. NCBI lineage: Eukaryota > Metazoa > Arthropoda > Branchiopoda > Anostraca > Artemiidae > Artemia > Artemia sinica. The sequence continues at coordinate 4,262,864 of JAPEVW010000022.1, forward strand.
TTTCGGGAAAATTGACATCCTGATGTATTCTGGCCTAAAAAAGACGATTTAGATAGGTCAGAAGTTTGAGAAAATTCGTTAAGACCCTTAATTTTGGGGAAAATAAATCGGCATTGCTTCAATAGTCAAATATCTGTGAAAAACCGTCAGTATGACCAAGACATAAATTGCGTAAAAAGTAAAAAACTTGGACTTGCAAAAAATTTTTTTTTATATTTTATCAAGGGATTACAATAGTTAAAAACCTTAAAAACAAAAACCAAAAATTTGAAGCTTAGTAGAAAATTGGTGTTAGAAATCGGTATTGCTTCAATAATCAAATATCTTTGACAAGACCTCAGTATGAAAAGACATTAATTGCTTAAAGAGCAAAGAACTGGTAATTGCAAAAATATTTTTATATATTTTAAAAAGGGGTTACAACAATTCATAAACCTTAAAAAAGAAAACCAAAAGTTTGAAGCTTAGTAGGCAGTATAGACATACCATTTTCAATTCTTATTCCAAAAACATTATTATCGAATTTCTTTTGTTATAAGTACATACAATGTCTTTTTAAGACATGAAAAAAAAAGTTGAAAATGTTTTTAATCCTAAGGTTATTATGTAAACTGCAAAAATACTTGTGGTGCCTGAGCAATAATTTTAATGTTTTAAGTCAAACTTGAAAATATATGAAAATTTTAAATTAGTTTGTTTTTTTGTTAGATAAAATCAACTTGCTACTTGATTAGGCTTATAGGTTTGAACCCAACCAGGTGTATAATGTCTTAAAGAAGGCCCAAAAAAAAACAAAATTTGCAATTATTACAAACGATGATTCTTTGGAACCACCTGAACTATCAAATGCGATAAGACCGAGAGAACAGGCCGAACAAATTAAATTCACAATTGGTGAAAAATAGCAACATGGACCATGAAATGAGACAAGATTAATTCGGGCATTTAAATCAAAGGGCATTGCTAAATTGTCTGAAATAATCAAAATGCTAAAATAAATAAGAAAGCAAAATACGTAGATATGCAACAGCGTGTATCAAAACCTGTCAAAAATGAAAACGAATAGCAAAGAAACGGGCGGTTAGAAGATATTCGAAAACGAGAATTAAATCCTGTCAAAAATGAAGAGCAAAGACAAATGCGGTTAGAAGACTGTGGTAAAGCTTCTAATTTAGTCAATTTGGAATTTAGTAAAAATATATTAAGACGCAAATACAAAGTTTAGAAATATCACTTTTTATTAAGATAAGGAAACATATCCTGCCAAGTTTCTGCTTAACGGGAAATTGAGAAATCACCACTTCCTAGCTATTACGTGGGTTGGGTAAAGGAAGGTGTGGTTGATAAAAATGTATAAAAGATACATTTTATGGGAAGGGGGAGATTTAGACTGTTACTAATTTTATGCCGGACTGACCTCTGGTCCGTTGTTTTTAGAAATACCTTGGAATCCTGTCGGATCATTGTAAGTTTATGTATCTTATTATATATTATTGTAGTTTCTGAGACTTGTGGTCTACTTGGACAGCCAGTCCAGTAGAATATCTATATCAGGAATTATTATATGTTAATTAAATAAAAGTATTGTATTTTAGACAACCTTTCTACGATCTACCTTTAGCCCTCGAACATACCCAGTCGGTACGCCTCATTAGTCCGGTCTAGCCTAATGTACGCTACCAAAGTTTAATTACCTTAGGGCCATAGTTTATCCCCCCTATAAAGGGGAGAATAAAGGCATCTACGACTACAACACCCAAATACCATAAATACACTTTACAACAACTAGTGGCAGCGGTGGGATCATTAATTCGAGAGGGCTAGATAAAATAGTAGATTGAAATAAAATGGCTTTACCAGAGGAAAAAAATGACTTCCCTATCAACAGTACTTGAAATTGCAAAAATTATACCAGAATACGCGGGAAATTCAGACGTAGATGAGTTTATCAAAAAATTAAAAATTTTCGACGAACTAACTGAAGCGTTTCAGGATAAGGTCAAAGAGCAATGCGGTTGCAGCCAGATTAAAGGGAAGCGCCCTTAAACATTTTGAGGCAATTAAGGAAAAAGAGCCCAAGGACATCAGTACTCTAATTGAATCTTTTAAAACAAGATTCATAGAGACAAGCATCTCCGAGAGGCTAAGAACAGAGGTAGTGACATTCAATATCTCAACTAGTATCAGGAATATGCAGACAAAATTTGTAGATCCGTATGCTTACAATTAGAGAAAGGCGGAAATGACGAGACAGTACAGAAAGTACAACTACATACTTTTACCCAAGGGTTACCAAAAAAGTTATTAAGACTAATATTATCACGGAAACCTGAAAATTTACAGCAGGCTATAATACTAGTCGAAACAGAGGTAAAAATTGACGAGGCTATGAAAAAGTTTGATCAGATGTCAATAAATACACAGGAGGCCAAGAAAGTATAAAATATGAAAGGGGACAGAAAACGGGTGAACTTTGAGGAGCTAAATTGTGAACCAAAAGGCACGAGGAAGGCCAAACCTTCCCACCATGGACTGACTCCTCCCCATTTGACGACCAATCCCATGGTATTAGATCCTTAATGACTTGGAATACCAAGTATTATGGACACTCACCTCCTCCGAGGAAAATAGAGCAAATGGTGGCAGGTCAAGAATATATAAGAAATAGGTTTAGAACCCCATGAGGAAGGGCAAATTACAAAGCAATATAGGAAAAGATTCAATTGCTATTATTGTGGCAACCAAATCACTATGCGGCAGATTGCTGGCATAAAATACCCAAAGAAGGCCAGACGTACAAGACAAAACACCAGTTCAGAACGCAGGGGGCAGAAATTTAGGAAGGCAGGAACAAATAATACTTGGCAAAAACCTAATACATATTCCTGAATTTAGGCCTAGGAGGCAAACGGTTAACACCCAGGGTCAAAGTAGCAAACGCTGAAGAAAACTAGGATAACCCCAGAAACTCTTGGCCAAACAGTGGGCATTTAAACGGAGAAACCAACCTGTAAGGGTCGACAGAGCTGTTTCCTTACAAAGACCCCTATATAGTTTAGAATGTTGTGATACAAATGCAAATAATAACAGTCTACCGATTCTGCGTTGTTTTAAAATTGAGTGTTTTCAAAATTTACCATGTTTACTAGATACAGGTGCATCTAAATCATTAATTCAAGACGAAGCTTTTAAGAGGTTTCCCATCCTAGTGTCAAAAATCGCGTAAGCAGATGCCAGAATACCCTGACATCAGTGACAGGGCACAGGCTGATAATTTTGGGAGAATGTCCATTAAAATCTAGCACAGGGGATACACAAATAACAGTAACAGTAATAATATGCAAGCAGCTACCATTTCCTTGTATTCTAGGAGTAAATGCCATCAGAAAATATGGGATCGTATGGGAGCCCATATCTGATACAATAACCATAAGCCAGGCAAATGAAAATAATAATCAAATTTGCGTAGCAACAGATAACGAAAGTGAAGATTCGAATTATAACCTAAAAATATGCGAAAAAATCACAATAGAAGGGGGAACGACAGCTCAAGTTCTAGCGACATTAAATACAAAAGAAGGAAAGGTTAAAACAATGGATGCCATGATAGGAGGATACACCATAAAAGAATACCCCATGATTTTCGTGGAAAATCAAGTTATAAAAATTGAAAATGGTATAACATACTTAAAACTATCAAATCTAAGTAATAATAAAGTAAAACTGAACCAGATAGAACTTGGATCAGTGGAAAAGATTTCAAATTCAGAAATAAATCTCTAAACAGTCCAGAATTAGGCGTAAATTTCACTAGCCACAAACAATTATCCTCATTAAAACCGCAACCACAAGAAAAGTATGGAATGTCGAAACACAGATTTCTTGCAACAATTTGATTTAAAACATTTACCGGAAAACATAAAAACTAGGGTGGAAATATTCTTTGGGATTTCAAATGACTTTTAAAAGACACAAAGCGGATTACGGATTAACTCACTTAATGACGCACAAGATATCAACAGAGGGACCTCCAATCAAAAAAGTCACCATATAAAAAACATTATCATTTAAAAACCATGGCTAGAAAGCCAAATAAAGGAAATGGAAGATCAGGGAATCATTAAAGAAAGTGTTAGCGATTGTGTTTTTCCACTAGTAATAGTCAGGAAAAAAAAGATAACACCTTGAGGTTATGTATAGATTTTAGAGCATTAAATGCCGTCACGGCAAAAGACGTGATGAATTTACCAAGAATTGACACGATTTTAGATTCGCTAGGAGGTACAAAATATTACACTAGTTTTGACTTAATAGCAGGATATTGGCAAACTGCTTTAGATGCAGAAACAAAGCATAAAGCTACAGTAATCAGGACGGATGGAAGAACGTTCACGTTTGAATGTATGCCTTTTGGTTGTATGCCTTATCATTTAGTCCAAATTGTTTAGTCGACTAATGAATTTTGGTGTTAAAAGATAACGAACCAGGAAGAAAAAAAGATCCCTTGACTTATTTAGATGATGTAATTTTGTTTAATGAAAACCTGGAAGACCATTTGGTCTTATTAACAAAGGAACGGAACTGCCAGAGCACTTTAAACATTTTTTAAAGGACTTAGATAATTTTGATCTTGACGAAGTAAAAATCTTTTGGTAAAATATCATAGACCATCGCAAGAATATAGAAAAAAATGACTTAAAAATTATTCCAGTAATTCCAAAATCTCTGGAAGGAGAAATTTTACAGATGGCACATGCAACGATTGGCTGTCACATGGGAAGAAGCAAAAACTATGGGGAGGCTAAAGGGAAATTTTATTTTCCAAAAATGTACTCAAAAGTAAAATCTTCCATACAAAGCTGCCAAGAGTGTGCCAAACAAAAGTCGCCACCAAGACCCCTAGGGCCGAAATAGGTCTCCACCCCACCCCTTCAGGGGTAGGAGAATTAATGTCAACAGACATTTGGGGAAACAGGAGGAAGTTTACCAGTTTCAGGAAAGGAAACAGGTGCGTACTAACCGTAGTCGACCATTTTAACTCATACTTATACGCTTTTCCAATTAAAGACGAAAAGACAAAAACCATTGCGAAGTTTTTGGTCAATCGCCTATTCTTGGAACACGGAATTTTTCCTAGAGTTTTACTTAGCGACAATGGGCCATGCTTTACAGCCAAATTATTAGACAAAATTACAGAATATCTGGGTGTGAGACGATGGTTTATATCGTCTTATATGGCCGCAGCTAAGATTGAAAGGTTGAACGTAAACATAGGGAATTAGCTTACATGCTGGGAATACATGCAAGAGAGGAAAATGAAAATTGGGATGAACATTTACCATTTGTAGTCTTTGCAATAAATACGGCTTTTTCACGTTCCTTAAAAGAAACGCCATTTTTTTTGGCAACATGTAAGAGATTCCAGAATTGTTTAGATGAAATACAAAATGATAGAATATATTACAACCTAGACCAATATAAGCAAGAAATGGTGTGATGCGAATGAAAAAAGCTATGGAACAAGTTAAAGACAATCTGAAAGATGTGAAACAGAACAAAAAGAAAAAAATGACCGAAGAAGCAAAAATAAAACAAAATACTGTTTTAGGAGACTTGTTTTACGTGTACAAAACCAACCTGAAGGGACAAAAAAAGTTAAAACCGAAATGGGATGGGCCCTGCAGATTTATAAAAATTCTACCAAATAACTTAACATATTGTTCTAAAGCATCAGTATAAGAAAAAGGAAGAAGTAGTACACCATAATAGAATGAATAAGGGATATTTTTCACAACCATGGAAAACAGAGCCTATTCTTTCAGACGAAGAAATAGAGGAAACCATTTCACCAGTATATATCAGAAGACCATATGAATTTTATGACCTTTTTTAATGACCACAAAGGTTGGAGGAGTGGAAGGAGTATTTAGCCCAGTCTTGGCTACAAACTCTCCACAACAAACAACAGAAAAAGGGAAATATTCGATGCTCATCGGATACTAACGATGAAGAACATCAAAACACAACATAAGGGTTTAAAACGTGATAAACAAAAGGTAAAATCCACAGAAGAAGAAAAATTGGAAGGAACCAATGAATTATCTGATTTTTATACATTAGACTCACCTACAGTCTTAACGAAAAATGGGTTTTGGAACAAACGCCCTCTACCAGACGCGAGCTAACAGAATGTGATACTGATAATTCTTCTACAGAAACCGATATCACTAAACCTGGGGCCATCGTTAAGAAAACCCTCTTTAAGAGAGAAATCATGGAGAAAGTAAAGAAACTAGAGGGACAGCAACAAGTTCCTTTTGTCAGCAGCACGAGTAGCTAAATCACTTATGAAAAAGGCCAAAACATCAGGAGAAACAAAGATTGAAGATTTTTGACGAGGCAACAAAACCGCGCTCGAAATTTAGAGCCTTGTAAACCGCACTATAGAGACACGGAAAAACTTGCAAATATTATAAAGAAGCAAAGCAAAAATTTGGAGTCCAAAATTCGGACCAGGAAACGGAGAAAGGTAGAACAAGCGTAGCCCCCAGCAGATTAATATTTGAATAAACAATTATAACGGAAAAAAAATAATAAATAAAAATAAAACGAGTAAAAAGCTTCTAAAAGAAAATATCTATATTTTCCTTTTTTTAATCAGTATCTAAATAACATCAAAGTTTTCCTTCAAATATATATCGCCAGTAAAAATTATTACCGTCACGTAGAAAAGAAATTCAAAAATTGTTAGCCTAAATACTCGTAAGTTCCCAGAAAAAGAAATAAGCTCCGATCTAAAGTGACATCATAGCTTCCTGCAAAAAATTTATCTCCGAGACGAAATAAAACTTCGCGAATGGTGTACTGACAAGACTTGTCAAAAAAGAATTACGTTTCCATAAAAGGAAAATAAGTAAGGCCACGTAATTTTTAAATGGGTGTAGAGAACTAATTAAATTATACATATTTAGAATCAGCATTAAAAGGCGATTCTTTTGATATGTATATTGAAAAAAAATATAGTTTTTTTTTGGGGGGGGGGGGGTAATTAAAAAAAATGAAGGAGGTTAGTCTACCGAAATAGGGTCATTGGAAGCTAGCAAATTTGGGGTTGAGCTCAATCACTGCTTGTCTCTCGTCGTTAAGTAAATGCGAAGCATCTACTGACCTTTGACTCTCTGAGGTGGCACTTTCAGTCGAATTTGAAAAAATTGTTTTGACGGAAATTAAAAATAACAATAATAGGGAAAGGCAGCAAGAGTTTACATTAAGTCGACCACTTGTACAAGCTAGCTGTAATCTTATTATAATTAGTTATAGTCTAATATAATATTTTTTTTATTAGTTACAAATGGTAAAAAGAAAAAAAACAATTTTAAAGAAGGGCTATAAAAGTTTAAGCAAAACTTAGAATAAGCTTAGAAAGCAAAAAGAGTGCTAGGTAAAGGAAACGAAAAGCAATATAAAAATAAATTATAACATAAAAAACTTACCAGGAGGTAAAAGCCAACGACAAATCCATTAAAAATAACCAATAAATCTCATCATCACAAACAAACCACAGTATTTCAAGGTAATAATTTTAACTCTAGCGATGTATTGGATCTGAGAAAACGAATTGGCACAGGAGATCCCTATTTTAAACAATTGGCTTTCACCTGTGCCAACCCAGACACCCCAAATCCCAAGCCGTTGAACCCTAACAGAAACTTCCACTTTTTCTTTGAAAATAAAATATAACATTACACAACAAAAAAACTTAAAGTAATGAACAGAAATTCATTCATACAACGTTCCCAGATTTTTAAGCTTATCAATAAACCACGGATAGTGGAAATCGTGTTCAAAGTATGTAGGTTTGCAAAGAGAATTGTTTGTCTCCCTTTGCAAAGAAATAAAGATCGTAATTCAAACTAAAATAAAATCTGTAACCAGTTATGTCGCAAAAAATTGCATTTTTACGAAGAAATGAGAACTAGCAAATGCGGGGTGAAACTTAATTAAAAATGTTCTAAAAATCAGCTGAAAAATACAGTAACTTTTTCTAACACAAACACTTTTGGGCAGAAAAATTTGAATAATGTAAAAAAAAATACAGGTTGCAAAAATTAGACACCCCCCCACCTCTTAAAAATAAGGAGATAATGAATTGGACCATAGAGGGGCAATCAGCATAAAAAAATTTTAAGGTTATTGGAAAAACATGAAACATATAAATATAGGCTTAAAAACAAGACCTATTTTACTGAAGAAGTGGAAAAGACTTGAAATAAACCCTTAGGCTTCATTGAAATAAAGAATCAAAAAAAGGGTTCAAGTTGAAAATATAGTAGACAAAATTAAAGGAGAAGAAACTGAATGGAGTCAGTTAAACTCTGTTTTATACGCATATATTGAACTGGCCGAACGAAACTAGTATGAAAATTGTACTAAATAGGTACAAAAATAAGTAGTATTAATTATACGGAGCCACCGTTACAGTGGTTAACGCGGGCCGAGATTAATAGAAATATTGGAGAAATGCTCCAAGTAGACAGGAAAAAATTTTGCTCTCTTATGTGGGAGTCGTTTCAGAAAAATGACTAACATGGCATGCAAAATTAAAAGAAGGCACATAATATCCATAAGGACTTAAGTTGAAGTTGAAACCTAAGACAAGACCCTAAAAGTTGGGAAGTTACAGTGAAAATAGTCATTGTCACTTGTATGTCTAAAACTAAATTACTGTGTGCCATGAAGGCCAGGTATTTTCTGCAGAAGGGCCACTTTTCTGAAAAAAGAATAGCCCAAGAAAAAATTTTTTGGCCACAAATCAAAAAGTGTGACTAGACTATAAATAATTAATTAATTGTGTGTGCAGGTTCATAATAGTCCTTTTAGCGGGTTGGCACAGGTGAAAGCCAATTGTTTAAACTAGGATCTCCTGTGCCAATTCGTTTTCTCAGATCCAATACATCGCTAGAGTTAAAATTATTACCTTGAAATACTGTGGTTTGTTTGTGATGATGAGATTTATTGGTTATTTTTAATGGATTTGTCGTTGGCTTTTACCTCCTGGTAAGTTTTTATGTTATAATTTATTTTTATATTGCTTTCGTTTCCTTTTACCTAGCACTCTTTTTGCTTTCTAAGCTTATTCTAAGTTTTTGCTTAAACCTTTTATAGCCCTTCTTTAAAATTTGTTTTTTTTCTTTTTACCATTTGTAACTAATAAAAAAATATTATATTAGACTATAACTAATTATAATAAGATTACAGCTAGCTTGTACAAGTAGTCGACTTAATGTAAACTCTTGCTGCCTTTCCCTATTATTGTTATTTTTAATTTCCGTCAAAACAATTTTTTTTCAAATTCGACTGAAAGTGCCACCTCAGAGAGTCAAAGGTCAGTAGATGCTTCACATTTACTTAACGACGAGAGACAAGCAGTGATTGAGCTCAACTCCAAATTTGCTAGCTTCCAATGACCCTATTTCGGTAGACTAACCTCCTTCGTTTTTTTTAATTACCCCCCCCCCAAAAAAAAAACTATATTTTTTTTCAATTACATATCAAAAGAATCGCCTTTTAATGCTGATTCTAAATATGTATAATTTAATTAGTTTCTCTACGACCCATTTAAAAATTACGTGGCCTTACTTATTTTCCTTTTATGGAACGTAATTCTTTTTGACAAGTCTTGTCAGTACACCATTCGCGAAGTTTATTTCGTCTCGGAGATAAAGTTTTTTGCAGGAAGCTATGATGTCCACTTTAGATCGGAGCTTATTTCTTTTTCTGGGAACTTACGAGTATTTAGGCTAACAATTTTTGAATTTCTTTTCTACGTGACGGTAATAATTTTTTACTGGCGATATATATTTTGAAGGAAAACTTTGATGTTATTTAGATACTGATTAGAAAAGGAAAATATAGATATTTCTTTAGAAGCTTTTTACTCGTTTTATTTTTATTTATTATTTTTTTCCCGTTATAATTGTTTTATTCAAATATTAATCTGCTGGGGGCTACGCTTGTTCTACCTTTCTCCGTTTCCTGGTCCGAATTTGGACTCCAAATTTTTGCTTTTCTTCTTTATAATATTTGCAAGTTTTTTCCGTGGTCTCTATAGTGCGGTTTACAAGGCTCTAAATTCGAGCGCAGTTTTGTCGCCTCGTCAAAAATCTTCATATCTTTGTTTCTCCTGATGTTTGGCCTTTTTCATAAGTGATTTAGCTACTCGTGCTGCTGACAAAGGAACTTGTTGCTGTCCCTCTAGTTTCTTTACTTTTCTCCATAATTCTCCTCTTAAAAGAGGGTTTTCTTAACGATGGCCCAGGTTTAGTGATATCGGTTTTCTGTAGAAGAATTATCAGTATCACATTCTGTTAGCTCGCGTCTGGTAGATGGCGTTTGTTACAAACCCATTTTTTGTTAAGACTGTAGGTGAGTCTAATGTATAAAAATCAGATAATTCATTGGTTCCTTCCAATTTTTCTTCTTCTGTGGATTTTACCTTTGGTTTATCACGTTTTAAACCCTTATGTTGTGTTTGATGTTCTTCATCGTTAGTATCCGATGAGCATCGAATATTTCCCTTTTTCTCTTGTTTGTTGTGGAGAGTTTGTAGCCAAGACTGGGCTAAATACTCCTTCCACTCCTCCCAACCTTGTGGTCATTAAAAAGGTCATAAAATTCATATGGTCTTCTGATATATACTGGTGAAATGGTTTTCCTCTATTTCTTCGTCTGAAAGAATAGGCTCTGTTTTGTCCATGGTTTGTGAAAAATATCCCTTTTTCATTCTATTATGGTGTACTACTTCTTCCTTTTTTCTTATACTGATGCTTTAGAACATATGTTAAGTTATTTGGTAGAATTTTTATAAATCTGCAGGGGCCATCCCATTTCGGTTTTAACTTTTTTTGTCCATTCCAGTTTGGTTTTGTACTCGTAAAACAAGTCTCCTAAACAGTATTTTGTTTTTATTTTTGCTTCTTCGGTCATTTTTTTTATCTTTTGTTCTGTTTTCACATCTTTCAGATTGTCTTTAACTTGTTCCATGCTTTTTTCATTCCATATCACCATTTCTTGCTTATATTGGTCTAGGTTGTAATATATTCTATCATTTTGTATTTCATCTAAACAAATTCTGGAATCTCTTACATGTTGCAAAAAAATGGCGTTTCTTTTAAGGAACGTGAAAAAGCCGTATTTATTGCAAAGACTACAAATGGTAAATGTTCATCCCAATTTTCATTTTCCTCTCTTTGCATGTAACTTCCCAGCATGTAAGCTAATTCCCTATGTTTACGTTCAACCTTTCAATTAGCTGCGGCCATATAAAGACGATATAAACCATCGTCTCACACCCAGATATTCTGTAATTTTGTCTAATAATTTGGCTGTAAAGCATGGCCCATTGTCGCTAAGTAAACTCTAGGAAAAATTCCGTGTTTCCAAGAATAGGCGATTGACCAAAACTTTTCGCAATGGTTTTTGTCTTTTTCGTCTTTAATTGGAAAAGCGTATAAGTATGAGTTAAAATGGTCGACTACGGTTAGTACGCACCTGTTTCCTTTCCTGGAAACTGGTAAACTTCCCCTGTTTCCCCAAATGTCTGTTGACATTAATTCTCCTACCCCTGAAGGGTGTGGGTGGGAGACCTAATTCGGCCCTAGGGGGAGTCTTTGGTGGCGACTTTTGTTTGGCACACTCTTGGCAGCTTTGTATGGAAGATTTTACTTTTGAGTACATTTTTGGAAAATAAAAATTTCCCTTTAGCCTCCCCATAGTTTTTGCTTCTCCCATGTGACAGCCAATCGTTGCATGTGCCATCTGTAAAATTTCTCCTTCCAGAGATTTTGGAATTACTGGAATAATTTTTAAGTCATTTTTTCTCTATATTCTTGCGATGGTCTATGATATTTTACCAAAAGATTTTTACTTTCGTCAAGATCAAAATTATCTAAGTCCTTTAAAAAATGTTTAAAGTGCTCTGGCAGTTCCGTTCCTTTGTTAGTAAGACCAAGTGGTCTTCCAGGTTTTCATTAACAAAATTACATCATCTAAATAAGTCAAGGATCTTTTTTCTTCCTGGTTCGTTATCTTTTAACACCAAATTCATTAGTCGACTAAAACAATTTGGACTAAATGATAAGCCAAAAGGCTTACATTCAAATGTGAACGTTCTTCCATCGTCTAAGATTACTGTAGCTTTATGCTTTGTTTCTGCATCTAAAGCAGTTTGCCATATCCTGCTATTAAGTCAAAACTAGTTTAATATTTTGTACCTCCTAGCGAATCTAAAATCGTGTCAATTCTTGGTAACTTCATCACGTCTTTTGCCGTGACGGCATTTAGTGCTCTAAAATCTATACATAACCTCCAGGTGTTATCTTTTTTCCTGACTATTACTAGTGGAAAACCACCAATCGCTAACACTTTCTTTAATGATTCCCTGATCTTCCATTTCCTTTATTTGGCTTTCTAGCCATGGTTTTAAATGATAAGGTGTTTTATATGGTGACTTTTTGATTCGAGGACCCTCTGTTGATATCTTGTGCGTCATTAAGTGAGTTAATCCGTATCCGCTTTGTGTCTTTTTAAAGTCCATTTGAAATCCCAAAGAATATTTTCCACCCTAGTTTTTATGTTTTCCGGTAAATGTTTTAAATCAAATTGTTGCAAGAAATCCGTTTTCGACATTCCATACTTTCTCTGTGGTTGCGGTTTTAATGAGGATAATTGTTTGTGGCTAGTGAAATTTACGCCTAAATTTAAGTGAAATTTAGAGATTTTTATTTCTGAATTTGAAATCTTTTTCCACTGATACAAGTTCTATCTGGTTCAGTTTTACTTTATTATTACTTAGATTTGATAGTTTTAAGTATGTTATACATTTTTCAATTTTTATAACTTGATTTTCCACGAAAATCATGGGGTAGTCTTTTATGGTGTATCCTCCTATCATGGCATCCATTGTTTTAACCTTTCCTTCTTTTGTATTTAATGTCGCTAGAACTTGAGCTGTCGTTCCCCCTTCTATTGTGATTTTTCCGCATATTTTTAGGTTATAATTCGAATCTTCACTTTCGTTATCTGTTATTACTCAAATTTGATTATTATTTTCATTTGCCTGGCTTATGGTTTATTGTATCAGATATGGGCTCCCATACGATCCCATATTTTCTGATGGCAATTTACTCCTAGAATACAAGGAAATGGTAGCTGCTTGCACATTATTACTGTTACTGTTATTTGTGTATCCCCTATGCTAGATTTTAATGGACATTCTCCCAAAATTATCAGCCTGTGCCCTGTCACTGATGTCAGGGTATTCTGGCATCTGCTTACGCGATTTTTGACACTAGGAGGAAACCTCTTAAAAGCTTCGTCTCGAATTAATGATTTAGATGCACCTGTATCTAGTAAACATGGTAAATTTTGAAAACACACAATTTTAAAACAACGCAGAATCGGTAGACTGTTATTATTTGCATTTGTATCACAACATTCTAAACTATATAGGGGTCTTTGTAAGGAAACAGCTCTGTCGACCCTTACAGGTTGGTTTCTTCTCCGTTTAAATGCCCACTGTTTGGCCAAGAGTTTCTGGGGTTATCCTAGTTTTCTTCAGCGTTTGGCTACTTTGACCCTGGGTGTTGTTAACCGTTTGCCTCCTAGGCCTAAATTCAGGAATATTATTAGGTTTTTGCCAAGTATTATTTGTTCCCTGCCTTCCTAAATTTCTGCCCCCCTGCGTTCTGAACTGGTGTTTTGTCTTGTACGTCTGGCCTTCTTTGGGTATTTTATGCCAGCAATCTGCCGCATAGTGATTTGGTTTGCCACAATAATAGCAATTGAATCTTTTCCTATATTGCTTTGTAATTTGCCCTTCCTCATGGGGTCTAAACCTATTTCTATATATTCTTGACCTGCCACCATTTGCTCTATTTTTCCTCGGGAGGAGGTGGGTGTCCATAATACTTGGTATTCCAAGTCATTAAGGATCTAATACCATGGGATTGGTCGTCAAATGGGGAGGAGTCAGTCCATGGTGGGAAGGTTTGGCCTTCCTCGTGCCTTTTTGGTTCACAATTTAGCTCCTCAAAGTTCACCCGTTTCTGTCCCCTTTCATATTTTATACTTTCTTGGCCTCCTGTGTTATTTATTGACATCTGATCAAAACTTTTTCATAGCCTCGTCAATTTTTACCTCTGTTTTCGACTAGTATTATAGCCTGCTGTAAATTTTCAGGTTTCCGTGATAATATTAGTCTTAATAACTTTTTTGGTAACCCTTGGGTAAAAGTATGTAGTTTGTACTTTCTGTACTGTCTCGTCATTTCCGCCTTTCTCTAATTGTAAGCATACGGATCTACAAATTTTTGTCTGCATATTCCTGATACTAGTTGAGATATTGAATGTCCACTACTCTGTTCTTCTAGCCTCTCGGAGATGCTTGTCTCTATGAATCTTGTTTTAAAAGATTCAATTAGAGTACTGATGTCCTTGGGCTCTTTTTCCTTAATTGCCTCAAAATGTTTAAGGCGCTTCCCTTTAATCTGGCTGCAACGCATTGCTCTTTGACCTTATCCTGAAACGCTTTCAGTTAGTTCGTCGAAAATTTTAATTTTTTGATAAACTCATCTACGTCTGAATTTCCCGCGTATTCTGGTATAATTTTTGCAATTTCAAGTACTGTTGATAGGGAAGTCATTTTTTCCTCTGGTAAAGCCATTTTATTTCAATCTACTATTTTTTATCTAGCCCTCTCGAATTAATGATCCCACCGCTGCCACTAGTTTGTTGTAAAGTGTATTTTATGGTATTTGGGTGTTGTAGTCGTAGATGCCTTTATTCTCCCTTTATAGGGGGGATAAACTATGGCCCTAAGGTAATTAAACTTTGGTAGCGTACATTAGGCTATGACCGGGCTAATGAGGCGTACCGACTGGGTATGTTCGAGGGGCTAAAGGTAGATCGTAGAAAGGTTGTCTAAAATACAATACTTTTATTTAATTAACATATAATAATTCCTGATATAGATATTCTACTGGGACTGGCTGTCCCAAGTAGACCACAAGTCTCAGAAACTACAATAATATATAATAAGATACATAAACTTACAATGATCCGACAGGATTCCAAGGTATTTCTAAAAAACACGGACCAGAGGTCAGTCCGGCATAAATTAGTAACAGTCTAAATCTCCCCTTCCCATAAAATGTCTCTTTTTATACATTTTTATCAACCACAGACCTTCCTTTACCCAACCCACGTAATAGCTAGGAAGTGGTGATTTCTCAATTTCCCGTTAAGCAGAAACTTGGCAGGATATGTTCCTTATCTTAATAAAAGTGATATTTCTAAACTTTGTTTTTTGCGTCTTAATATATTTTACTAAATTCCAAATTGACTAAATTAGAAGCTTTACCACAGTCTTCTAACCGCATTTGTCTTTGCTCTTCATTTTTGACAGGATTTAATTCTCGTTTTCGAATATCTTCTAACCGCCCGTTTCTTTGCTATTCGTTTTCATTTTTGACAGGTTTTGATACACGCTGTTGCATATCTACGTATTTTGCTTTCTTATTTATTTTAGCATTTTGATTATTTCAGACAAATTTAGCAATGCCCTTTGATTTAAATGCCCGAATTAATCTTGTCTCATTTCATGGTCCATGTTGCTAATTTTCACCAATTGTGAATTTAATTTGTTCGGCCTGTTCTCTCGGTCTTATCGCATTTGATAGTTCAGGTGGTTCCAAAGAATCATCGTTGTAATAATTGCAAATTTTGTTTTTTGGGCCTTCTTTAAGACATTATACACCTGGTGGGTTCAAACCTATAAGCCTAATCAAGTAGCAAGTTGATTTTATCTAACAAAAAAACAAACTAATTTTAAAATTTTCATATATTTTCAAGTTTGACTTAAAACATTAAAATTATTGCTCAGGCACCACAAGTATTTTTGCAGTTTACATAATAACCTTAGGGATTAAAAACATTTTCAACTTTTTTTCATGTCTTAAAAAGACATTGTATGTACTTATAACAAAAGAAATTCGATAATAATGTTTTTGGAATAAGAATTGAAAATGGTATGTCTATACTGCCTACTAAGCTTCAAAACTTTTGGTTTTCTTTTTTAAGGTTTATGAATTGTTGTAACCCCTTTTTAAAATATATAAAAATATTTTTGCAATTACCAGTTCTTTGCTCTTTAAGCAATTTAATGTCTTTTCATACTGAGGTCTTGTCAAAGATATTTGATTATTGAAGCAATACCCGATTTCTAACACCAATTTTCTACTAAGCTTCAAATTTTGGTTTTTGTTTTTTAAGGTTTTTAACTATTGTAATCCCTTGATAAAATATAAAAAAAATTTTTTGCAAGTCCAAGTTTTTTACTTTTTACGCAATTTAATGTCTTATCATACTGACGGTTTTTCACAGATATTTGACTATTGAAGCAATGCCGATTTATTTTTCCCCAAAATTAAGGGTCTTAACGAATTTTCTCAACTTCTGACCTATCTAAATCGTCTTTTTTAGGCCAGAATACATCAGATGTCAATTTTTCCCGAAACAATATGCAGCCGGTTCGAGAAAAATACACACACGTTTTGAGAAAAATACATACTAAAAAATACAAGTCAAATTTCATAATTTACAAACCTTGCCATTGTGAGAGGTCATATAATCCCCAGAACCAGTTATTGTACCTTTTGATAAATTTTAATAAAGTGAGTATTTCCAAATTTTGATAGGATGACTGGGGAGGGCGAGGAAGGTAGCTAAAAAGAGCAAGGAACATGGAATAATTGTCCTTCATTCCCTTTCGATTGGCAAAAAGGGCCAAAAATGTCAATTTTCAATGAAAAAAAATCCTCCACAGTGTCCCCGAACATTTTGATTTCCATTTGAAGCGAATTTAGAAAAATAATAAATAAATAATACATTGAAGACTTACGTCTCTTTACTACAGACAACGCAAGAACAAGGACACCTCTCTTTACTAGACAACACTGCAACTATGGACAATAAGATCAAAAGGTCTGTATTGAACTACGCATACAATTTTGATTTATACTTGGGATCACGCATTTTTTTTCCTTCAACAAAAAGGCTCATATTAGTGGATGTAACGAAATTGTAAAAGATCACACAGTTTGATTTTATCCACAACAATCAAACGGGAGAAACAAAGGTGCAGAATAAGTAGAAAAAAAATTACTTTTATACTACTACATTTTTTTAAATTTCGTGGGTATTAAAGCATTAGAGCTTTAATTTCGTGGGTATTTGTATAAGTAACATATACTATAAATATAGGCGAAAATAGCCTATATCTTCAGAAAGACGTCAGCGGATCACTGCCAGTATTAGAGACTGGCAGTGCTGCTCGTCCACTACTCCCCCAGTATTAGAGGTTGGAGAAGAGAGCTAGAGAGGTACTAAGGCTCCTCCTTTACTTTTTTTAGTAAAAATAACCTATATATAACATATTTATTGACACACTCGACACAGCACTAAGAAGTACTAAAACTGAGCAGTTTATAGTTCACCTATACACATACGTTTAGAATGGTTTTGTCCCTATAATAACCCAAATCGTCTCAAAAGAAGAAAATATCTCTGTCGAAAAAATCTCTTATAATTTTCCCACTTGTTACACCGCACCAGATTACCACATACTCAGGGCATTCTTTAAAACATAAGTATAAAAATCTGTTACTTCTTAATTTAGTAAAGGTTAGCTTTTGCATATCCACTGTCCATCTGTCCCATTGCTTGCTAGATAGTAGCTATCTACGGTTGTAATTCGTCGTAACTAGATCATTCGAGAAGTTGAAACATCTTTAAACTCAAGAAAGGGGAACAAACCCTAAATAATCAAGTTGATAGAAAAAGAACTTGTTTTGCCTTAACACAAAATTTACCTCACGAGTTTTTCATTCTTTTAATCAAAGTGAAAAAAAAAAATCCCAAATAGTAACTTTTTTCAAGCCACCAAATGGCTACTATCGATTAAATGTTCAAAAGGTAGTATCAACATTTGAGATTTACTGAAAACTGAAAATATATTTTGTACATTTACTATGTTATAACTATAACTTCGTCACTAACTCTTTCCACACAGTCAAAACACCTTCCAAAAAACTAAGATCAAGACTCAGCTCCTTAATAAAAGTAGAAATAAACTGCAGCAATCAGAAAATTATGGCACATTAAAACACATGAGAAGTTATATTTTTGAATGATAAGGAACCCCACATTACTCTCATGGAGTTAAACCCTTCCTTGATGATATATCAGTGTCAGAAACCAATCATTATTGCGAGTGGTGTTTAGAACAATGTTGTTAAAATTGGATATTTTTCAAGAAGAATTATGCGAAGCAACCAGATTAACTTTGAATTAAATGCTTTTACCACCACAACTATATCTGTATGGAAACTTGGGAACCTACACACTGAGAAAAAAAAATCGATCTAACTAAAAGCTATGTATGCAAGCTCCCAGTTTAAGAGGAAGCAATTCTGCACGGTGGCGAATTCGCTCCTAAGAAGTCACGTAGTCCATAAAACATAAATGGTTATTATAGACATTTATTAAAACTTCCGTTGACGTAGTTGATTTACTTGATTTACATAAATTTATGTACAGTTCAAAACTGTTTGTATGCAATTTGTGCACGCACCTTGTATATACAAAATACATATACAGTTGGGGTAAGAGCTCCCTCATATTATAAGGTGATATCCTCTTTGGAAAAATTATATTTAATTTCTTAAATTAAATTTGCTAAATCAGCTCTTTCTCTCGAAGCATCGCTGTGCAAAAGTTAAAATTGTATTTAAAATGTTGGCTTTGAGGGGTTAGCCCTCCTCTCATTTCCAGGATCAACATCTAGGAATTTCCGTCTGGGGTGCTTTATCAGCAAAAAAGATTAAATGGGCCGCTTTTTCCTATTTGCTGAGACATTTTTGTCATGTATCAAACAGTTCGTGGTAACGAACTGTAAGTAAGGAGCGACCCGGCTCAATGGTAACCGAAACTCTAGAAAACGGGTTTTTTGATTCCAATAGATACATCAAAAAAATCAGATTTCAATGCTGATTTCAAATATATGACTTTCACTAAGTTTAGTCCTACCCATCAAAAATTACGCGCCTGAGAAAATTTGGCTGATTTTCGAAAAACAGGGGAAAAGACCCCTCAAAAGTTATAGAATCTTGATGAAAATCACAACATTATATTTAGCGTATCAGAGAACCCTACAGTAGAGGTTTCAAGCTCCTATCTACAAAAATGTGGAATTTGGCATTTTTTGCCAGAAGAAAGATCACGGATGCGTGTTTATTTGTTGTTGTTTTTTTTTTCAGGGTGATCGTATCGACCCAGTGGTCCTAGAATATCGCGGGAGAACTCTTTGGATCGGAAATTAAAAGTTCCAGTGCCCTTTTTAAGTGACCAAAAAATGGAGGGCAACTAGGCCCCCTCCCACGCTCATTTTTTTCCAAAAGTCACCTGATCAAAATGTTGAGATAGCCATTTTGTTCAGCATGGTCGAAAATATGATAAATATGTCCTTTAAGATGGCTTAATCCCCCGAAGTCCCCGGGGGGAGGGCTGAAAGTTATGAACTTTGCCCAATGTTATAGTATTGTTTTTTAGGAAGTATACAGACGTTTTCAGGGGGGGATTTTTTCTTGTATAAGGGGGGTGGGTGGGTTGGGGGTTATGTGGGAGGATCTTTCCATGAAGGAAGCTTTCATGGGGGAAGGGACATTGCTACGAAGGGGCGCCGGAAATCCCAGCATTATTCAAAAAAAAGATCAGAAATTAAATATAAAAAAACAAGTTTTTACAACTGAAAATAAGGAGTAACATCAAAACTTAAAACGAACAGAAAATATTACGTGTATGATTGGGTTCACCCCCTTGTCAGTACCTCGCTCTTTTTAAGTCAAAGATTTTTTAGTACTTTCATAAGAGCTATTTATTCTAGATAACGGCCTTTGTGATTAAGGGGTCATTTTTAAAGAATTGGAACAAAATTCGATCTTTAGCTTAAAGAGCGAGGTATTGACTAGTAGGCCAGCCCCCTGATATACGTTTTAAAAATATAAGAATATAGAAGTTCGTTACGTAAGTTAATTCGTAAGTTACGTATATTTATTACTAATAAAACGTTCGTAAATAAAATTAAACAAGTTTCAAGAGAGCCATTTAACCAAATAAAAGTAAAATTAATATACAAATTTTGTTTTAATTATTCATGTACGGTGAGCCAGAATCAAAACCTGCATCAATTCAAAAACGTTCAAAAATTAATAAATAAAAAAACAAGTTTTTTTTAACTGAAAGTAAGGAACGACGTTAAAACTTAAACGAACAGATATTATTCCGTATACGAAAGGGGCTGTCCCCTCCTCAACGCCTCGCTCTTTACGCTAAAGTTGACTTTCTCAAAACTCTTATTTTTTTAAACAATAAAAACTTTTGCGTAAAGAGCGAGGCGTTGAGGAGGGGACAGCCCATTTCATATACGGAATAATTTCTGTTCGTTTTAAGTTTTAACGTCGTTCCTTACTTTCAGTTAAAAAAAAACTTGTTTTTTTTTTATTTAATTGAAACAAAGGAGACTATGAAAATAAAGAGTTTTGTTTTCAGCAAGATTGGGAGACCGCCTATTACCATCACAATATTAGCCCCTTCTTTAAATAAATTTTGCCAAATAGAAAATGTCCAAACCTTTTCGTTTTTAAATAGATGACGAAAATTTTCTATTTCTCCTCGTTCATTAGACCCATACTTTTTCTTATGGAAGAGTAGACTAAAGAACAAAGGCCCTGCTAAGAAACCTGCAATCACTTAATTGAGAAAAACCACAGAAGGCGATAAATGCCCAAATACGTAATTGAGATTTTCAGGCAGATTCCTCCCTCTAGATTATTCTGCCCTCTCCCAAAGGTTCTGTAAAGTACATGTGAAGTCTTTTCAACAAAACATTATGTAAGTTTTTTTTTTTAATACAAATTGAAAAAACAACCAAACTGTCCCAAAGAATTTTGAAAAGCACCTTTACCTACCCCACTTA
Organism: Artemia sinica; assembly: GCA_027921565.1. Classification (NCBI taxonomy): domain Eukaryota; kingdom Metazoa; phylum Arthropoda; class Branchiopoda; order Anostraca; family Artemiidae; genus Artemia; species Artemia sinica. Next base: position 4,283,954 of record JAPEVW010000022.1, read on the forward strand.
TTTAAGACTAAATTTCATCTTTAGATAAACCTAGATGGCAAATGTTCACTAATAACATCAATAACAGCATTCCTATATAGCCTACCCCAGACAAAAAAGAATGGAACTGATATACAAAATTTAAAATCGCATATATATGCAAAAAAAAAAAACAAAAAACTGCCTGATCAAATTACGTTTTTTATTTCAATGGAATAGATTTTATTACCCATTAAGTATTCTTCTGTCTATGAAAAAAGCTATTCTGTAACAGGTTTTATTGAAATCTACAAACTAGCAGGCTCTTTCCTAGAATGGGTAGTCAGATGACAGTTCAGATTTGACTTAAATGAAAACGCTCTCATGCATAAATCACATTTGTATGGTTTCTCACCAGTATGCACTCTTTGGTGCCTACTCAATGAACTTGAATCAGCAAACCTCCTTTCACATATATCACATTTATAAGGTTTCTCACCCGTATGCACTCTTTGATGTGCATTCAAACTGCGTGCTCGAGAAAACCTCTTCTGACATATATTACATTTAAACGGTCTCACACCGGTATGCACTCTTTGGTGCTCTTTCAAAGTGCCTGATTGAGTAAAACACTTTTTGCACACACTTCACACTTAAACGGTTTCTCACCTGTGTGCAGTCTTTCATGTCTATTCAAATTGCATTGCAGAGAAAAGCTCTTCTGGCATACACCACATATAAACAATTTTTTTCCTGTATGAATTTTTTTGATGTGATTCCAGTAGTGAATGGCAGAGAAATCGTTTATCGCATATGTTGCATTCATAGTCTTTTTCGCACTTTTTGCTGAGCAAGCAACTATTAAACGTGGAGCTTCCAAGAGCGTTTTTGGCATTAGTTGATGAAGTACCTCCAATCCCTAAAATAATAAAAAGGGATACACAAAACCTAAAACACTGTACTACCATATGCTCAATACGATACTACGATGTAATGATGCTCAGAATAAACACAGAAAAAAAATATACCAGGTTTTCTTTTATGATCACATTCAGGCTCTCTTAGATTCGACTTAAGTAAAAATACTTCTGTTGTGCACATTATGGAGACGATTCAAACTGGTTGATTGAGAAAAACATTTTTTGCATACATCACATTTAAACGGTTTCTCACCAGTGTGTAGTCTTTGGTGCTTATTTAAACCCTTGGATGGAGAAATATATATATATATATATATATATATATATATATATATATATATATATATATATATATATATATATATATATATATATATATATATATATATATATATATATATATATATATATATATATATATATATATATATATATATATATATATATATATATATATATATATATATATATATATATATATATATATAAATGTTTTTTACTTTTATAACTTTAATAAATCAAATAATTTTAACATTTTGATTACTAAATATCAGTATATGTATATTAAACTGACAATGCACATTCATTTGTATTTTTTCAGTAAAGTGCAAATTTTGTTCTGGCATTGGGAAGGCATAGGGGTTTTGCGCCCACTTATGTTAATTTCTGCTCGTTTTGTGTTTTTTGACTCGGGTATTTATTGTAATTTCTGTTCGTTTTCGTTTCATTTATTTATCGATGCTGATTTGTGGTAGTTTCGAGCTTGGTAGATTATTTGATTTTATTTTTGCTCATTTTTTGTTTAATGGAGTTCTTTACTTTTCTTTGAAAAACACATTTTGTGGAAAAAGTTTTTTTTTAATTAATTTCTGTTCGTTTTATATTGACATAGTCATTTCAGGGAAAAAGAAAATAACACTTTAAATCTTTTCGTTTTTTAAGACTTTATAGTTTTGCCTGCTATTTGTATGCTGGAGAAAAATTTAAAACTTGATACCATTCGCAAAAAAATCTGTTTACTTTCTTTGATAGCTTGGATACACTTACACTATTTTGATTTGGTTAAATTTTAAGAGCAGAAGTAGCCTCGAAAGTTTTGAACATAATACCCTCAGTCGTTCTTGGGATACTGCTGAGTATCCCAAATTCCTTATTGGGAATTAGCATTATCACTGTGCATTTTGATTTAATCTTTAAGGCAGCATTTAGTTTTTTAAACATAATGGGCAAATGGGAGGGTGTGAGTGGAAGGGGAATTAGTTGCCCTCCAACCACTTTCGACAATTAAAAAGGGGATCAACCATTTCTATTTTCAATCGAATGAGCCCCTTTAGAAGTTCCCACGACAACTCCTTCGATACGAAGGGCCCTGGTCTAAACAACAACAAAAACAACAAAAAATATTACTTATCACTTTCGACTATTAAAAAGGGCACTCGTCCTTTGAATTTCAAATCGAATGAAACCCTTTTCTGAAGTTCCTACGACAACGCCTTCTATAAAACCCTTATATGCCCCCAGGGCATAACTTAAAAAAATCCCTTGTCCTGAGGGCTGTGGCGGAGTATCCTCCTCAAAAACATATTTTCTATCTGTAAATCAACTACGCTGAACAAAATGGCTATCTCAAAATTTTTATTGGATGTGTTTGGGGAAAATGATGGGCGTGGGGGGGGCTAGTTTGTCCTCCAATCACTTTCGACTATTAAAAAGGGCACTAGCCCTTTCAATTTGCAATCGAATGAGCTGTTTTTGAAGTTTCTACAACAACACCTTCTATAAAAACATTACATGCCCCCTGGGAATAACTTAAAACGCTTGCCCTGAGGGTTGTGGGGGAGTTTCCTCCTCAAAAACATATTTTCTATATGGAAATCGACTACGCTGAACAAATGGCTATCTCAAAATTTTGATTGGATGTGTTTGGGGGAAGGATGGGCGTGGAGGGGAGGCTCGTTGCCCTCCAATCACTTTCGACTATTAAAAAGGGCACAAGCCCTTTGAATTTCCAATCGAATTAGCCTTTTTTGAAGTTTCTACGACAACGCCTTCATAAAAACCGTATATGCCCCCAGGGCAAAACTTAAAACCCTTGCCCCGAGGGTCGTGGGGGAGTGTACTTTTCAAAAACTGATTTTCTATCTGGAAGTCAACTAGCCTACGCTAAACAAAATGGCTATCTCAAAATTTTGATTGGATGTGTTTGGGTGAATGATGGACGTCGGGGGGGGGGGGGGTGCTAGTTACCCTCCAATCACTTTCGACTATTAAAAGGGCACTAGCCCTTTGAATTTCCAATCAAATGAGTCCTTTTTGAAGTTTCTATGGCAACGCCTTCTATAAAAACTTTATATACCCCAGGACATAACTTAAAACCCTTGCCCTGAGGGTTGTTGAGGAGTGTCCTCCTCAAAAACATATTTCTATCTCGAAAATCAACTACGCTGAACAAAATGGCCGTCTCAAATTTTGATTGGATGTGTTTGGGAGAATGATGGGCGTGGGGGAGGGGCTAGTTCCCCTCCAAGCACTTTCGACTATTAAGAAGGGAACTAGCCCTTTAAATTTCCAATCGAACGAGCCTTTTTTGAAGTTTCTACGACAACGCCTTCTATAAAACCCTTATATGCCCCCAGGGCATATCTTAAATCCCTTGCCCTGAGGGCTGTGGCAGAGTATCCTCCTCAAAAACATATGTTCTATCTGTAAATCAACTACGCTAAACAAAATGGCTATCTCAAAATTTTTATTGGATGTGTTTGGGGAATAAGGCGTAGGGGGAAGGGACTAGTTGCCCTCCAATCACTTTCGACTATTAAAAAGGGCACTAGCCCTTTGAATTTCCAATCGAATGAGCTGTTTTTGAAGCTTCTACAACAACGCCTTCTTTAAAAATATTATGCCCCCTGGGCATAACGTAAAACGCTTGCCCTGAGGGTTGTGGGGGAGTGTCCTTATAAAAAACATATTTTCTATCTGGAAATAAACTACGCTGAACAAAATGACTATCTTAAAATTTTGACTGGATGTGTTTGGGGGAAGGAAGGGCGTGGGAGGCTAGTTGCCCTCCAACCCCTTTCGACTATTAAAAAGGGCACAATCCCTTTGAATTTCCAATCAAATTAGCCTTTTTTGAAGTTTCTACGACGACTCCTTCTATAAAAACCTTATATGCCCCCAGGGCAAAACTTAAAACCCTTGCCCTGAGGGTTGTGGGGGAGTGTCCTTCTCAAAAAACATATTTTCTATCTGGAAGTCAAGTAGCCTACGCTAAACAAAATGGCTATCTCAAAATTTTGATTGGATGTGTTTGGGTGAATGATGGGACGTCGGGAGGGGGGGGAGAAGGCTAGATGCCCTCCAATCACTTTCGACTATTAAAAAGGGCACTAGCCCTTTGAGTTTCCAATCAAATGAGCTCTTTTTTTGAAGTTTCTATGACAACACCTTCTATAAAAACTGAATATATCCCCAGGACATAACTTAAAACCCTTGCCCTGAGGGTTTTGGGGAGTGTCCTCCTGAAAACATATTTTCTATCTCGAAATCAACTACGCTGAAAGAAATGGCCATCTCAAAATTTTGATTGGATGTGTTTGGAGGAATGATGGGCGTGGGGGAGGGGGCTAGTTCCCCTCCAATCACTTGCGACTATTAAGAAGGGAATTAGCCCTTTGAATTTCCAATCGAATGAGCCTTTTTTGAAGTTTCTACGACAAAGCCTTCTATAAAAACTTATATGCCCCCAGGGCCTATCTTAAAACCCTTGCCCTGAGGGCTGTGGCGGAGTATTCTCCTCAAAAACATATGTTCTATCTGTAAATCAACTACGCTGAACAAAATGGTTATCTCAAAAGTTTTATTGGATGTGTTTCGGGGAATAAGAGCGTAGGGGGGGGGGGGGGGGGGCTAGTTGCCCTCCAATCACTTTCGACTATTAAAAAGGGCACTAGCCCTTTGAATTTCCAATCAATGAGCTGTTTTTTGAAGTTTTCTACAACAACGCCTTCTTTAAAAACATTATATGCCCCCTGAGCATAACTTAAACGCTTGCCCTGAGGGTTGTGGGAGAGTGTCCTCCTCAAAAACATATTTTCTATTTGGAAATGAAAACCACGCTGAACAAAATGGCTATCTCAAAATTTTTGATTGGATGTGTCTGGGGAATGATGGGCGTGGGGGGGGGGGGGGGGTCTACTCCAATCACTTTCGACTATTAAAAAGGGCACTAGCCCTTTGAATTTCCATATCAATTAGCCTTTTTTGAAGTTTCTACGAAAACGCCTTCTATAAAAACCTTATATGCCCCCAGGGCATAACTTAAAACCCTTGCCCTGAGGGTTGTAGAGAGAGTCCTTCACAAAAACATATTTTTCTATCTAGAAATCAACTAGCATACGCTAAACAAAATGGCTATCTCAAAACTTTTGATTGGATGTGTTTGGGTGAAATGGACGTGGGGGGGGGGGAGACTAGTTGCCCTCCAATCACTTTCGACTATTAAAAGGGCACTATTTTCTTTGAATTTCCAATCAAATGAGCCCCTTTTGAAGTTTATATGAGAACGCCTTCTATAAAAAACTTTATATACCCCAGGACATAACCTAAACCCTTGCCCTGAGGGTTTTGTGGGGAATGTCCTCCTCAAAAAACATATTTTCTATCTGGAAATCAACTACGCTGAACAAAATGGCTATCTCAAAATTTTGATTTGTTGTGTTTGGGGAATGATGGGCGTGGGAGAGGGGCTAGTTTCCCTCCAATCACTTTCGACTATTAAGACGGAAAACTAGCCCTTTGAATTTCCAATCGAATGAGCTTGTTTTGAAGTTTCTACGACAAACACATGCCTTCTTTTTTTCTAAAACCTTATATGCCCCCAGGGCATAACTTAAAAAACCCTTGCCTAAGGGTTGTGGGGGAGTTGTCCTCCTAAAAAACATATTTTCTATCTGGAAATCAACTAGCCTACGCTGAAAAAAAATGGCTATCTCAAAATTCTGATTGGATGTGTTTGGGGGGGTCGGCCCGGGTGATGGGCGTGGGGGGGTGGGTGTGGCTAGTTGTTGCCCTCCAATCACTTTCAACTATCAAAAAGGGCACCAGCCCTTTGAATTTCCAAATCGAATGAGCCTGTTTTTAAGTTTCTACGACAACGCCTTCTATAAAAACCTTATATGCCCCCAGGGCATAACTTAAAACCTTTGCCCTAAGGGTTGTGGGGATGTCTTCCTCAAAAACATATTTTCTATCTGAAAATCAACTACGCTGAACAAAATGGCTATCTCAAAATTTTGATTGGTTTGTTTGGGGGAATGATGGCCCGTGGGGGGGGGGGCTAGTTGCCCTCCAATCACTTTCGACTATTAAAAAGGGCACTAGCCCTTTGAATTTCCATCGAATGAGCCTATTTTGAAGTTTCTACGACAACGCCTTCTATAAAAAAAACCTTATATGCCCCTAGGGGTATAACTTAAAACCCTTGTCCTGAGGGTTGTCGGCGGAGTGTCTCCTCAAAAACACATTTTTCTATCTGGAAATCAACTAGGCTGACCAAATTGGCTATCTCACAATTTTGATTGGATGTGTTTGGGTTAATGATCGGCGTGGGGGGGGGGGGTCTAGTTGACTTCCAAATCACTTTCGACTATTAAAAAGGGCACTAGTCCTTTGAATTCCCAATCAAATGAGCCTGTTTTGAATTTCTACGACAACACCTTCTATAAAAACCTTATATGGCCCCATGGCATAACTTAAAACCCTTGCCCCGAGGGTTATGGGGGAGTGTCCTCCTCAAAAAGATATTTTGTATCTGGAAATCAGCTACACTGACAAAATGCCTATTCTCAAAATTTTTATTGGATGTGTTTGGGGGAATGATGGGCGTGGGGGGGGGGATAGTTGCCCTCCAAATCACTTTTGACTATTAAAAACGGCACTAGGCAGCCCTTTGAATTTTCCAATCGAATGAGCCTGTTTTGAATTTTTTACGACAACGCCTTCTATAAAACCTTATATGGCCCCATGGCATAACTTAAAACCCTTGCCCCGAGGGTTGTGGGGGAGTGTCCTCCTCAACAAGATATTTTCTATCTGAAATCAGCTACGCTGACAAAATACCTATCTAAAACACAATGTTTTATTGGATTGTTTTGGGGGAATGATGGGCGTGGGGGGGCGCTAGTTGCCCTCCAATCACTTTTGACTATTAAAAAAGGGCACTAGCCCTTTGAAGTTCCAATCGAATGAGCCCTGTTTTGAGTTTCTACGACACGCACCTTCTATAAAAACGTTATATGCCCCCAGGGCATAACTTAAAAAACCCTTGAACGAGGGTTGTGGGGGAGTGTCCTCAAAAAGATATTTTCTATCTGGGAATCAGCTACGCTGACAAAATGCCTATCTCAAAATTTTGATTGGAAGTGTTAGCCCTTTTCGAAGTTTTTACGACAACTCCTTCGATACGAAGTGCCCGGGTATGGAGAAAAAAAAAAACATTGTGCCCTACATTGTTCTTTACTTAGGCAGCGCTAGCGTGCTGCCTCATGAATGAGGTGTCTTATTGACAACTTTGTAAGCATGTCTTTTGATTTAGTTTTTAAGAAATATTGGGCCAATTTCTTAATTGTGGGGGGTTAAATACCCAATAATCCCTAGAGACATAGTTACTGGATCATTCTACTATGCTAATGGCTGTCTCAAAATTTTGACAGAATGAGGTTGGTTTTTTTTTATTGTCATTTGGGCTAGGGAGGACTGCAAGCTCCCAATCTCTTTTGACTTTTGAAAAGGCAGTAGAACTTTTTAATTTTCATTCAATTGAGCTCCTTAAAAGTCTCAATGATATTTCTAGCTATTATACAGCGGCACTAGCTTCCATCGCTAACCCCATAAATCCCATAGCTCAGAGTTGCGGGTCCTTATAATATATATATATATATATATAATATCTATATAATATATAGTATATATATATATATATATATTATATATATATAATATATATATATATATATATAATATATATATATATATAGTACCGGGGAGCTCGGCGGCTTCGCAGACAGGCCCCCGGTACTCGGCACGCAGCAGGCTTCTATATATAGACTCAATGTTGCTTGTCGTCTAAACGCGGACAATTTGAGCCTTTTCTTGATTAATTAAAAAAAATTCCACAAAACATGTTTTTTCAAGGAAAAGTAAGAACTCCATTAAACCAAAAATGAGCAAAAAATCAAATTAAATAATTTACCAAGCGTGAAGAGACTACCACAAATCAGCATCGATAAATTAAATGAAACATAAAACGAAACAGAAAATTACAATAAATAACCGAGTCAAACTCAAAACAAGCAGCAAATCAACATAAGTAAGGGCTCAAAACCCTATGCCTTGCCAAGACCAGAACTAATTTGCACTTTACTGAAAAAAATGTAAAATGTTGTTTACTTTATAAACTTTAAATCAAGTGATATTAACATTTTGATTACTAAATTATCAGTTTATGTATTATTAAACTGAAAATGTCCAATTCATTTGTATTTTTCCAGTAAGGTGCAAATTATGTTCTAGCCTTAGGAAAGCCATAGGGGTTTTTTTGAGCCCTACTCAGTTCCAATTTCGCGCCGCTCGTTTTGAGTTTAACTCGGTTATTTATTTAATTTCTGTTCGTTCTGGGTTTCATTAGTTATCGCTGCTGATTTGTGGTAGTTTCACGCTTGGTACGAGTATTTCATTTGTTGCCCTCTAATACTTTCGACTATTAAAAAAAGGGCATCAGCCCTTTCTATTTTCAAGAACAAATTAGCCCTTTTCGAAGTTCCTATGACAAACTCCTTCACACAGAAGTGCCCTGGTCTAAACAATAACAAAAGTAATACAATGTACCCACATCGATCTTCTACAATAAAACGTCAAGTTCAAGACTTTCAATTCACTTTCGACTATCAAAAATGGCACTAGGGCCTTTCGATCCAATCGAATGAGCCTTTTTGAGTTCTCTACGACAACGCTTTCTATAAACACCTTGTATGCCCCAGGGCATAAATTACAACCATTACCCTAACGGCTGTGAGGGGGGTTGTCATCCTCAAAGATCTAAATTTCCAGAATGTTCAACTACGTTAAACAAAAATGGCTATCTCAAAATTTGATTGGAAGTTGTTTGCGGGCAACAATGGTGGTTAAGAAGGGGTGTTAGAGGACTACCAATTCACCTTTCGTCTACAAAAAGGACACTAGCCATTTCAATTTCCAATCGATTGAGCCCTTTTCGAAGTTTCTACGACACAACTCTTCGATACGAAGTGCCCTGGTATGGAAGAAAAAAAATAAATACATTGTGCCAACATTGTTCTTTACTAAGGCAAGAGATATTGCGCTGCCGGTGATAGGGATATTAGAGTTCGACTCTAATATCTTTTCAATGTGATACATTCCATTTGTTTTTAACTTTGGTAATTACATCACTCCATAAAAAACTGCCAAGAATCTTTCATCTTTTTATCTAGTAAACGATACAGGTTTAGTTTCTAAAACTTTAGTTTAAGGTTTAGTTACAGGTTTAGTTTTCTAAACTTTAGTTTTAGGTTTAGTTACAGGTTTAGTTTCTAAGACTTTTTTGACACTTCAAAAAGCTCAGTGACTATAAGTAATCTCCCTTTTCAAAAATATTACTAGTTCGATTGATTCAAACTGTGTCAAACAACTGTCACCAAAACTGTCACACCACATTAATGTCTTCTTTTCACTTGCCTTTCATGCGAATATCGTTTAAGAAAAATGTCAAGGGTATCAAGGTCTCCTCGGTTAACTTCTAGATGCCACACCTAACTAACATTGGACAACACAGGGTCGATGAGGACGCTGATTATAAATCAACATGGTTGTTATCTAGATCAATGAATAAAAGTACCAGTATTTTTCAATGTACACACTATCTTGAGATAAAAAGTCGAATAGTTCTTATCAATTGTTCAGCCCAATGCCCCACTTTTATTGGACTATACTATGATACGAGTAAGTCTATGATAATTTACAACAAAAACTTTTTTTTACATGTGGATTAACGAAATTCCATTACCTCGATCTGTTTGAATTTTCCTATAACAATCTTGTTAAAAAATGGATTCCAGGAGTTTTAGCAACTTCATAACCTCACTTTGACCGCAATTGAAACGGCATATGCATAGCGACCAAAAATCACTGGTTGCAAGAGAAATATACTTGAATGGGACTGTTGTGAAGCATTGAACCTCGTCTACAATCAAAAGATCTAATTGGTAATCCGCATGCAATGGGAAAAAGGACTTTAGTTTGTCGATATGCCACCATGAACTCTATGCTTTCGATGAAGAGTGTAAATTTGTTCACCTCTGTAAATACTCTGTTGCTAGCTTCTTGAGTTCAGTGACTCGGCTTCCCGCTTCACCACATTCTGATAAAGAACGTTTCAAAACTAGAACCATTTAGAAACTTAAAACATATAGTGAAGTGACCACTACGATTTGACATACTGATTGGCGATTAAGACTTTTTGGGAAGGTATTGATGAGTTTAAAAATTTATATAAATGACTGTAAAATGATGAAAGTCTTCCACGATTCCCAAATCAAATCTGATATCTAATCAATTAGGACTGTAGGAAGTCTTGCCATTGATTATAACCTCATTTTTTTTATCACATCAAAATCGTACATATTCCCTTTTAGCGAGATAGGTCAAGATTTCTTTACATTGCTCGCGATACCGATTTGGGGTAAACAGGTCTGCAAAACTTGCTAAAACTTTAGCCAATGGCAACGCTTCTTCTTGTTTTTGGTGTAGTGAATTTTTTTGAGGTTGGATACGATTAATGACATTTACTTTAAATAAACTTTCGCGGTAGGGTTTATGCAAGTCCAGTAGTCGAAGGGCAATCTTGATGCAAAAGTAATTTTTTTCATTCATCGACAATGCCTCATTTGTTATAAATTTACTAAAGATTGTCATCAAAGGTGCTTTTTTGGTGAAAGGGCGAGTTCTATTGGTGTCAGCTTGTACGGTTTAAGCCCATCTTTTTTAGAGAAAACTGTTTTATAAGTTCTGCAAGTATGGCAGTAAACAATGTAAAGAAGATACCGCCCGCTTGAAGGAAGCCGTTCTCTTTTAAAATTCCTTCTCTTATTTTGGTTTTTGCTAAGGCACGCACGCAGAGAACGAAGCTTTTTCTGTTGCTTTAACTACTTCTGACATTTGAACATTGCCTTCAGTTAAAATTAGAACAAAGCTCAGGCAGAAGATTAAAAAAAATGAATTCTTTGTCAACCCCGTATTTAAGTATAGCCTTTCCTAAGCCGCGGTTTTGAATTAACTAGGACGCAAAATAAATGTCTGTTTTCATGTAGTTTCCTCAGTATCATGATGGCAACTAATGGCCTTTTTTACTGTTTCACTGTTAAAATATATGGTAATTGCATTGTCAAAAATACCAGTGACTACACGTAAATCCTAGGGTGTGTTTTGATTGAGATCCATATACTGTACCATAGAATTTATTCATGGCCTGATTGTATGCCGAGAGTAGAAATTTCGGTTCACCAGGATATATTTGTTTGTTTTAAAGTTATGAGTGAACTTGAATCACGAACAACCCGGCAGATGATATAGTAAGTATACCCTCGTATACTTAAATTTGCTCTGATGAAAGAGATTTTGGAGAACGACGGTTACGGGAACTTTTTTTCATGATGAGATCGAACCATAAATAATTGTAACATTTTCCGAGAATATTCTACAATGGATTCAGCTAAATCAATAATAATCAACTTCGAGTTTGATTAAATAATATTAACGCGTAAAAGTCCCAGGTGAATTTTGTGTCTGGTGCAGTCTTTATTTTATCATAAGACTCAGGCCACACGCTATAGAAATAGTAAATGTTTTTCGGATTTTCTAAAAACATTTTATTTCGATTTTGAATTATTTTCATTAAAAATTTCGTTTTGACAGACATTGATAGTCCGCAAAGAAACAATCTGAAAGGTGTTTTTAAGCTAATGCATATACAATATCTTCTCGCTGTCCAAAATACAACTAACTTAACCTCAATCTATTGAATAAATACTAATTCCCTATGCCACCAAAACACACAAAATAAAATACGTGTTATCTTTAATGACAATAAATGCACTACAAAGTTATTTTTAAACAAGATATTTAAATAGAACAAGCCCTTGGGAAAAACAACATATTTAAATAAAATAAGCACATGGGAAAAAACAACATATTTAGAAAAAATAGGCACTTAAACATTAAAAGGCACTTATAAGGGGTCCCCCACCCCCCGAAGGCGGAAAAAACGGCCAATGCGGCGGCCGAAGACCCCGGGCCGGCTGGCGGTACAGAGATAAAAGTAAATAATAGTATAATATTAAACACTTTTTATTTAAAAGATATAGAAAAATAACTTGTATATGAAAAAAAAACTTCAACAAACGATCCGCCTGGCGCAAACACGCAACAAACTTATACCTAAAATACCGTCTGCACACACATAGACCTTATCCGATATTGTCTACATGAAATTATTCTCGACTCTAACCCTTGTAGTTTTTAAATTTTTTAAGAGCGAATCGCCATGACCTTCGCTCTTGGAACTAAATTATTCTATACATAGTTTCTATGCACCCTCTAGTCGCGAAATTTTCCTTCATAGTGCATAGGCACCCCCTTGCAGACTTTTCGGACTTCCTCATTGTGCATTTGCACAGAGTACAAAAACACCTCGGACCTGCAAGCACATCATGGAAAATAAAGTCGCTCCCCGTCTCCGATTCTAAAAATAATAATATTCGGATCGGCAATGATTCGTAGACATTCTTTTGGGTAGTTACAACGTCACAACTATTGCGCATATTCTCGAATATCTTACCAAAGGCCGAATTTATTCGGCCTTCCGAATATCTTACCGAATTTAAAATAGGCTTTAAGATCTCTTTTTCAACCTTCTTCTTTGCTTCAGAGCGTTTACTGACAAAAGGTTGTCAGGAAACGTTCTTCATATAAGGCTTTTTGATCGAATTGGAGGGCTCTAAGAATTTTGTTACCATGAAACCGTTTGGCTAGCATCCACCGCAAAGAACATGGTGTAAAACAATATTCTGTTTTGGGATTGAAGGTCGGTAATAGGCTTTAGTTTTGATGGTGTCCAGGGCATACCCCTATACTCTACAAAAAAGAAATATTATAGGGACTCAGTGAGTCGTTAGACACCGGTCTGTTTATGCATGGGAAAACAAAATCCTTTACCAAATCAAGAAGTTCCACCTGGTATTTAACCATCTATTAAAAAAAAACTCCTCGTGGTCCATTCTCCTCAACAGTAGCAATGCCAGGAAAATTTGGGCATACAAGAATTGTCCAGCCATTTGTGATTCCCACACAGAAAAATAGTAAGACATTGCCGGACGGATCAAGGGAGTTCATATCAAGAAAAAACCGCATCCGACTTTTCACCGGTGCGTTGTCCAGTCGAGTCAGTTTCTAGGATACGATCTACGTGAAAGATAAACCCCCCCCCCCGCATGGATCTCTACAAATAAGTGGTGATCCACGTCGGTAACAGACCTATTTTCTCTCTGCTGCTTTTAAGGATTAAATCCATCACCAAATGAGGAGTTGAAAAATAATACCCCAATCCAGCCAAAATTCCTCATAGATCTTGTCTGTGTTTTAACATACGACAACCAACAACATCAATACATAACTTGCCAGGTATATTTACAATAATCCTTCCCATTTTTACAGCCTCCCTTGCCAAAACTTTTCAGCATACTCATAACCGGCAGTGGTGCATAGACGATCGTGAAGAGAGTCATAAAAACGCTTCGATGGCGGCAATTTTTCCTCGTGCAGCCTCGAGGCAAGTTGTAGTACTCATATGTGTACAGTGCCCTTATACGTCGGAAAATCGTGCATTTCATCATCTGGAAAACGTCGTTAAAGGAGGGGGGAAACTATTAAAATCGTCACATTTTTTTGTACTTGAATTAACTGACTGGGGAACCTATCGGAATGTAGAAAACGGATCTTATTCAAGCACGTATTATCATTATCAAATGTTTTCCATTTGAAACTAGCTGCTTATCAGATGATTTTTGCAGCTAAGACTAGCAGCTTCTTCTCAGATGATTTGGGAATGATATTATAAGAAGAAACCATCTACCCGCACACGCCATCAAAAAACTTCAACTTTCCGGTTCGTAAAGAAGCCATACCCAGTGCTTCACCGATTCAATGGACAGAGCTTTTTTACCTGAATATATTACACCCTTTTTTATCTTAAGTTCTCCCTCTTCAAATTTCGTATCATACTGTAACACTCTAAGACGAATCTTTGATGCTTGTAAGCCCTATCCAAAATGTATATTCCTTTAAGTGTTACAGGATATTGCCCCTTTAACAGTTAAAATCTAACGTTTGGAAACTCTGCCCCCTCCTCACCTCCATTAACTGCCAAATGTCCAAGTGTCTTACTAGCATCATCTCTCAGGGGTTTATGGCCTGCGACAAGGACTGCTTATTTGAAGCACTATAGCCCCGTGTCGAAACGAAAGCGTTGAACACCTTGACAACCCCTTAAATGTGCACTATATTTTACATCCCCCTTCTCCCTCCCACCTCTTAAAACCAATTTCTTTTTAAATTTTTTGTTACATTTACATTCCAGTTTGGATGTAATGCGGGTACACTTCACCCGACTTTTCATTTAAATACATTTTTTGCACGATCGATGGGTTAATGCAATCCCTCCCACCCCTCCTGAATCGGTCGTTCAAGAAGGGGTCGAATCTTTCTTGCATAGGAAGTGCACTGTCCGTAGGATCCGTCATAATATTACCAGCTGTAAGGGTTTTTAATGGAATCCCCCAAACTCAGCCCTAAAGATATAAACATTACACAAGGCAGAATAATACAAGTAAAATCAGGCAATGTAGGGGTGAACTGCTACCACTTTTTCCTATTATTCCCCTGGTCTCCCTCCTCAAGGTCACTATCAGTGCTGAGGGAGCTGGTCGCCACCTGGTCTGCTCGCTGATTTCGGGCTCATTGGGTGATAGCTCATAATCCTCCCATTCGTAGTCCTGGTCAAGCCCAAAATCAGCTATGAGACCATCTAAATCGAAGATAGGGCGAACTACACTATTTGGAGTAACCCCCACACTATTAAAAGTTACCCCCCCCTATTCACTTTCTGGGGCTTGTTTTTGTCTCCATTACGATTTAATACCATCGTTGAGATTGCAGCCCCTTGAGTTGGCGAAAAATGTTGCTAGGTGAACCTAAAAAAACAATAGCAACTTATTTTCCACTTTGAAACAGTTGTAATTATAACCTGTAAACATATATTCGGCTGCAAAAAGAATATATTATTAGTCCGTAATATTTTGAGGGACAAAGTCCCTCCATAAAACTATCAAATTGTCTCAGTTCTTAAGCTGAAAAAGAAACCTACAATTCTATTCAGAGGACCGAAACCTCTCCAACAACTATTCCACTTATTAAGCTGACAAAGAAACCTATAGATCTATTTTTGAGGGGTGGGGACCCCCCTTTCTCCTCTAAACCGCTTCGAATAAGGTTCCCCACAACGTTGTCATTCCCTCTCCAATTGAAATTTCGTCACGAGTCTCAAGTAATTGCAATTTTTCTTACGTAGGTGTCCATTTGCGGTGGGTGGTGGTTGGTTCTTTGCCAAATCCATCTTCTTGCAATCGTTCAATCCATTTCAGTTCATTGTCGGCCAGTTCTGCTGGTAATTCAGCGGGAGCCTGTAAAAAGAATAATAACTTATTTTCCCCTTGAAACACTTATGATTACAACCTATAAAAAGAACATGTTAGCCTAAAAAAACAATATTATTATTAAGCTGAGGTCCATGGTTATCACCATTATACTCCTCGAGTTGGCGAAAATATCACTAGGTGAACCTAAAGCTACGATTCACACTATATTTTCTTTTGAAATGGTACAAATAACCGCTAAAAGAATATATATTATTTTAATCGTGGTGAAAAACCTATTTCTTTGAGGCTAGAGGCTCCACAAACTCCCCTTCCAGAGGCCATCCAACAAGGGCTCCCTCCATATCTTATTACTTTTTTCAGATCTCCGCCACGCGTAAAAACATATAAAAATACCTTTTTATATGCATAATTCGTTTAATTTTCGCTATCTATGAGTCTTAAATATTACGATATATACTTACGATAGGTGATCCTCTACGCGTCTTCGCATTGCATGCTGGCCAGTAAAGGCTTCATATTCTCGCCTTAAACAGTGAGCAGTTGAAGTGGTCGCATCTTCACCGCTTTGCAAGGTTGGACCAGCTCATACGCTAGGTTTTTGGGGGGGAGGAAGCTCCTCCGTTTTTGGGTTCTGCTGAAAACAAACAAATTTTTGGTTTTCCAAATAAATTAACACTTAAAATTCTAATTCCAACAAGTATTAGTTCCTTATATTAAATTCACCTCTAATAAATCACCCCCTTTGCCCTCACATCCCAGGCGCTTTATCAAACTTCCTGGAATATACATTAAATTTTAGTTCTCCCTAATAGCTTACACTCGGTCTCCACCCTCCTTCCCTAAATTAACACTGACTACTCAAATTAGAGGTAGTTACATTTTCCATATGAAAATACTAATCATTGCTTCCTCCACTTCTCTCGCAAGCCAAAGATTTATTGTGGAAATAACTCGTCAATTTGATCCGATAAATACTTCTTTATTGTGAAACCGCCCGTAATGTATTCGGTCAAAAACTCTAAATAACATAAAAGAAATGCGATAGCACCCCGTTTTTCACAATTATTTAACGGTATGCGTGATGATATCTGTTCACAATTAAGGTTTAATCCATATAGGAGCCGGATGGTGATCAACTTGTGTTTACCCACCTGTAAGAATCAGGAAGTATTTAAAAACAGGGAATATATATTCGATGGTAAAGCATATTTTGGACGGGATAGAATAAGATTACTATATCATCGTTAGAACTATGCAATGCGCAGGGAGGTTAAGTATTTAGCTGTTAATTTTATATAGATAATTATATAAGCTACAAATTTAAATATGCTCACCATATTTTTTGGAAGGCGAGAGGGAGAGAGGGGAGGGGTGGGTTTTTGCCCCTATCCATAGTGTACTTCGAATCTTACCTGTTGGTATGCTCAGATAATATCCTTTTTAAATTCCTTCTTTCACAACTTATCTTGAAAAGTGTACTGATGAACTTTCACGTTTGTATGCAAAAACTTACACTCTGAAGAAATATAAAAATTGCCCGGTCCATTACCCAGTAAGAGAACAAAACAAAACCATGTACCGGGAAAAATATACGGTGCGCTACAAATTTGAGAATCAACACACAGTTAGATTGGATAAACGGGATTCCTTATTATTGAAAACACTGAAAATCAATTTGAGAATAAATACATGTCTAGATCGCATAATGGGATACCTTGTGTACTAGCTGCAATTAAAATATACTATCTGTTATAACCTTGAGAATGCAAACATAGTCTCGTGTAACCTCCACCAAAAAAGCCTATGACATCTACATAAGTAAACATTGGAGTAGCATCTTGGAGAAGACCCCGACGGGAGAATGTAGTGAAGAAAAAGCAATCTCGAAGAAAAAAAAATATTTGAACAAAAAAAAACTTGAAAAAACGTCTCGAAGAAACAACTCTTGAAGAAAAAAATCTTGAAGAAACTCTGCCAAAATATCCAGTAGCTTAAAAAAATGCCAACACGGGGATTCGAAAGGGACAAGGGCGTCGTCGGAAACCTTATGCCTCCACTACTAGTGTAAAGAGGGCAGCTTTGAATAGATTGGGGATGGAGGAGGAGCGTGCGTGTCTGTGCTGGAATCAGGAGGTTTAGTGCTACGGTGAGTTTTAGTAGTAGCATTTTAAATAACACCGAACGTTGCAAAAAAGCTTCAACTAAACTCCATTAGCATCATTAGTTACTGTAATTCCAGAAGTAGCATATAAAAAGCGCTTCCGGTATAGATAAATATCCACTTTAACTTACCTTTAAGGTGAATCTTCTTTCATTTTGATGCCTATTTTACTATCTTAAAACATGCTAATATCTTTCTCAAGATCTGGTGTTTTTAGTGATAAATTCCATTTTTATACTCCTAAGCATGGTCAAAAAATATGTACGATGTATTTTTTCAAAAATACTATTAGTAATTAAAATAAAAAAATAAATTGTCATACCTAATCTACGGTATTATTTAAAAAGCTCTGTTTCAAGATGATGGAAAACACATGAAATATGAATAGCATATAGTTTGAAACAGCTCAGTTATTTAAATTAAACGTATAAACTGGACCGAGCGGTCCTAGCCCAAGCGGTTGGTGCGCTGGATTTGGAACCCTTTGTCCGATGGGCGAGTGTTTGAATCCTAGTGCATCCAATTATTTGGTTTGGGATGGCGGTCAGGACGTGACTCTGTAAGCTCAGCCATGGCAAGATAAAGTGCGATTGGATCCAATTGGACCCCGCATTACTGTTAAAAGGAAAATTAAAAACTTTAAATTTAAAGCTAATTGCTTTTCACGATAATGGGTAAATTATGAATTATTCAAATAATTAAAAATATATCTATTTACTTTTCGCCTAGGACGGCTAACCCTATTGATTATTCAACCGCGCATAATCTTATCACTGCTTTCCAGAATTCTTTGTCTCAATGATTTACAACTCTTAAAAAACCAGACAAAGAGTTTGAAATATAGATCTTTCTGCCAATGTTAGTTCGTATTCAGACATTATACTATTTTAGTAAATGTCAAAAATTCTCTCGCAAGTCGTGGTAAGGAATCTTATTTGAACGTGTTTTGTTTAGTTGAATCTAGATCATCGATAGCGTTAAATCAAACTGAATTGATATCAACTGAACATCAATATCGTAAATTCGAAGCCGGACTGTGAGTTAATATATTTTTATTTTGCTATAAGTGTCTAAAATTTAAAGGGATTTTCGAGAAGCAACTCGTCCTATAATGAAAGTTTTATTTTACAATGACTATTATAAAATCAAAGCATGGCACCCCCTATTCAAAAAGAGGAGGGGGTCTCATAGTAAATTTGGAGATATTTCCATTACTGGAATTAGGTGAACATACCACTAGATACTTTTTTATTCTCTTTCTGATATTAGTTATTATATTTAGAAAACTAAATTATAGCCCATTTATGGACATTTTTCTCTTGATCTTTGGCTATAGTAAAACGGTAAAGTATCTGGTTAAAAACTTCCTAATTCAGAATAATTTTATTTCGGTAAAGTTATATAATCCACAAGTATTGATTATGATCAAAATCGAGTAAATAATTTATAATCATTAGAAAGTAAGCGCAAAATTAAACCGTGTACCCGTAAATTGAACCAATTCTGCAGAGAACTTCGTAGACCACACTGCTTTTTCTATTTACGAGAATTTAAGAGATAAAAATGGATTTTCTAAAGTTGTGACGAAATCAAGATATTAGAAACAATAGTATTTAAAAAATTGGAAGTGGAAATGAACTTCAACTTCAAAACTCTTCCAAAATATATTCTTCTTACTCTAACAATTGCAGCTCCCCTACCCCTTTTTTGGTCAAATTTGGCCTAATGAGACCAAATTTTAGCTATAGAACTATATCCAAAGCAGGGGATCAGGGAATTAAAATAGAAGCAACCCTAAAAAATCTATTCTGAAAAAGGGACTCTGCTACCTAATATCTGTGTTTGAAGATTAACCAAACAGACCGTGGTAATGGACAGTAATTATTGGGCGACTCAATCCAATAATAACGAAAACTCTAAAAAGAGAAATTTTGGCAAAACTAGAACAACCATATCTCTAAATGTATCATGTCTAATATAACCTGTCAGAAGTTACGAGCATCAGAAAATTTGTGTTATTTTCAAAAAAGGGGCTAAACAGTCCCCGAGTATCAAGAGATCTTAATTAAAATCACGCCATCAGGTCCACTATAGTAGAGAACCGTGTTGTCGAGAGTTTTAAGCTGTTATCTAAAAATTTGAAATTTTGTATTTTCTACCAGAATAAAGATCACGGAGGCGTCGATCTGCATTTGAAAGGCCCCAGCATTACCCTTAAAATGAACAAAAAAAAAACGAAAGTTTGAAAAAATTAATTAAAAACACTCGAAAGCAAATGAAATTTATTTTCGATTCTGTTTCTTAAATGAAAATCAAACAATCAGATTCACTATATCAGAAACCAAATTGTAGAGTTTTCAAGCTCCTTTCTAGAAAAAATGTAAAATTTTGTATTTTCTACCAGAATTTTGAAATGTTTTTCCTTCATAAATTTTTGAACATACATTTCAAATGTCTAAATTTTTATCAGATACTAATAGAGCACCGGCATTTCCAAAACTTGTTTATTACCCTCCGAAGATTCTTAACTATTCCAGTAAGCGCTGCTTCTGGAGAAAAGATCATATTCCAGTAAGCGCTGCTTCTGGAGAAAGATCATATTCCAGGCTAAAATTCATAAAAGAAACTATCTGAGATCGACTATGGATCGGAATAGATTAAACAGTTTAGCAATTTTGTCGATGGAAAGGAAGAGAGTAAAGGAATTAGATTTTCAAGCAACTTTTGAAAAAAAATTACAGACAAAAACTGAGAAATATGTAAACTCAAATAACCATATTAGTTGTGTAAAATTTCGTTCAATAAAAGTTTTTGTATTTTCAACATTTTTATTTGTGTAGAAGTTTAACAATCTTCTGATCCATGGCATTTGATAAATTATATATATATATATATATATATATATATATATATATATATATATATATATATATATTCTATATATATATATATATATATATATATATATATATATATATATATATATATATATATATATTATATATATATATATATATATATAAATATATAATATATATATATATATATATAATAAATCATATATATATATATATATATATTATATATATATATATATATAATATAATATATATAATATATATATATATATATATATTATATATATAATATATATATATATATATATATATACTATATATATATATATATATATATATATATATATATATATATATATATATATATATATATATATATATATATATATATATATATATATATATATATATATATAAGTATATATATATATATATATACATTTATCAAATGCCATGGATCAGAAGATTGTTAAAACTTCTACACAAATAAAAATGTTGAAAATACAAAAACTTTTATTATATATATATATATATAATATATATATATATATATATATATATATATATATATATATATATATAGCACAGGGAGAGCGGCGGCTTCATCACCGGACCCCGGCACTCGGCACGTTTCTATATATGGATTCGCATTGTCGCTTGTCTTCTAACCGCAGACAATTTATGCCTTTTCTTGATGTCAGGACGTCACCACACCAGTTCGATAAAGCCACCCTACAAAAAAAATATGTATTCTTTCTTTAAGTCTTGACCACTATTTAATCGTTTGTGTGGCCAGTCATCGCTGTTCCTTGTTTTCCAAACATATATTTTATTGTCCATTTTTGTTCATCTTTACCTCAGAAAGCTTTTGCTTTAGCAGTTTAGATTCATACATCGTCTCATTTAATTTCTTAAAGGCGTTATAGATAGCAAATACGTTTCAGCCACGTCTTACAAGCAATTTATTGAAACCTCCGCTTTGAAGGCTTTTCCTCTGAAACGCCGTTTCTGGGGCCGGTTTGTCGATGATGTTATTTCTGTGTGGGATCATGGAGAGATACTAAAACTTAACACTTTTCTGACTTATCTTAACACTTTTGATTCTATACTTTCAGTTCACCTTAAAAACTACAAGATAATCTTAAACTGCTTTTTTCTAGACGTCTTAATCTTCAATAAATCTCTCAGTCTTGAATTTTCGTTTTATAGAATCTACGTTAATCGATGTTTTTCACAATCTAATCTACATTTCTCACTGGCTTGTATAATCCTCGTTTCTCTGTTCTTTACTGTTATTTTCGATTTTTTTTTTTAACATATACGTACATCTTTTCCATTTTTCCAACCACAGATCATTAATCAGAATTTCGTTTACAATTCAATGTGAATCTCACTGTCGGTTTTTCCAAGTCTTTTTCTTTAGCTAGTGCGATTTGCTTTAGCTGCCCTTATTGGTCTAGTTTTAAATGACGGTCCAGGTTGTAGATTTGTTAATTGTTCAGGTGGCGGGACAAATCTTCTTTTTCTTCCAACGAGTTATGATGAATTATATCATTTTATATAAACATATATACATATACATATATATATATATATATATATATATATATATATATATACTATATATATATATATATATATATATATATATATATAATATATATATATATATATATATATATATAATATATATATATATATATATATATATATATATATATATATATATATATATATATATATACAGTACGGGGAGCCTGGGGGCTTTGCCGCAGGGCCCCGGCACTCAGCACGCTTCTATATATGGATTCTTATTGTCACTTGTCTTCTAAACGAAGACGATTTGAGCCTTTTCTTGATGTCATGACGTTCAAATGGACCTTAAATTAGAAGTAGTGCCTTTGTTAAATAACTATTTTTTATTGGACCTTTAACTTTTGCCTCGCCTTGTCTTTGTCATTATAAAAGACATATGGCCGAAACTTGGCTTCTTTTAATTGCTCAGGTGGTGGGAAAAAGAACTTCACTCTTTTGCCACTGCCTTTCGTTTGTCATTATGAAAAACATATCGCCGATGCTTCGTTTCTTTTAATTGTTCAGGTGGTGGGATAGAAACTTTTCTTCAATTTTCTTCCAACGATTTATCTAGTCCAGGTTTTTTTGATTTTCAAAGGTATGGTTGGCATTGATTGACCTTATCCATGTCAAAATCCATAACCCAACCATCATCGCTATCGTTTCAATTTATTTTGTTTGTTTTACCTCGGCGCTTTTCTTTCGTTATTATGAAAATACATATCGCCAAAACTTTGTTTTTTAACAAGTATGGTAGGCACTGATGACCTTATCCATGTCAAAATCCCAAACCAAAAACATCAGCGCTATCATTTTCAATTTTGACACGTTTTTTGATTATCGCTGTCCAGGTTGATTTTTATTGACTCGCTCACATGCTCGATGTCACATTTCTTCTAACCGCATGTTGTCTTGCTGTTCATTTTTGGCTTGCTCACATGCTCAGTGTCGCATGTCTTCTAACCGAATGTGTCTTTGCTTTCACTTTCATTTTTGACACGCCACCGCTGTTCTTCTAACCGCGTTGTGTATTTGCTCTTCATTTTCATTATTGACTCGCTCACATGATCGGTGTCACATTTCTCCTAACCACGTGAGTCTTTGCTTTTCATTTTCATTTTTACACGGCACCCGATTTTCTTCTAACCATGTGTGTTTTTGCTCTTCATTTTCATTTTTGACTCGCTCACATGCTCGGTGTCACATTTCTTAAAACCGCGTTTGTCGTTGCTCTTCATCATTCATTTTTGACACGCTCTAGTTGTCGTTTTGCATATATTCTAACCGCCAGTCTCTTTGCTCTTCATTTTCATTTTTAACACATTTTTGGATTTTGGATTACTTCAGACAATAAGCAATGGCCTTTGCTTTAGCTGCCCGTATTGGTATTGTCACTATTGATGGTGCAAATTTTCGTTTTATGGGGCTTCCAACAGACATTATATTATATAAATAACTGATGTATTGCCAAACACAACTCTTATTTATGCTATGCATGACTTCATATAAGAAAATGTTTATGCGATGTCATATATGATGTCATAAGAAATGCTTATATGAATGTACTAACATAGTCCATGACGTCATTTGCAAAAACTTTAAATTAATGCTCTTACACCAATTTTCTCAGACTTCTGACAAATCTAGATCGTTTTTTTTCTACGAGAATATCCCTAAGATACAAATTTTTCCGAAAAATATAGAGCCGTTTTCGAGAAAAAATACATAAATATATATATAAAATTATCCGGCTCCTATCCCCCCATTGCGCTTTCTGGCGAAGGGCCTTAAGATGGAGATCAGCACCACCGGTTTGGACTTAAAGGGTCTACTGCCGCATCCTTTACACTTTTACCTTTACAAACCGGATTCTATTTACGTCATCTGATTTCTTCAAAACTTAGGTTTCAGTATTTTTTTTTCCGAAAACGGCCTCTGTTGACACGACAAACTTTATTTTTAGTCAGATTACGACTTATAAAACCAAAAAATACTAACGGGGAATTAATAGTTTTGATGTGGAAGTCAATTCCTAAGGGGTAGTCTTAGTCTAGTACGAATTGACTTGAAGCTTCGTTGACGGCTCAAGAAAAGATGCATCTAAGTAAAGGGAGAAAGAAGGGAGAAAATGTTTAGCCTCTCCCCACGGCGGGTGGGTCTCTAATCACTTTTGGCTTATAAAATAGGACTAGAACTCTCAATTTTCTGACGTAAGGAGCACCCTCCACAGCTTCTGTGACCATGATGTTGAGGATAGGGCAGTCCCCTACTCCTATTCAGAATGCTCATTTTGGGGTTAAACTTTATTCTTGGCTTTCATAATAACAGCGTAGACCAGAAATATTCACAGAAATCAAAGAACCCCACCACCAGAGAAGACAACCCACACCCAAATAAAATTCTTGGTTACAGCCCTGGGGATTATACATCAATTTCTAACTCCACCTTCCCCTCGTCCGAACTAATCTTGTATCATACAGTTTCGTGCTAACGAACAGTCAGTAAGAAACAACTTGGCTCAACAGTAGGCAGCTCGAATCTCGGATTTTGATATCAATAGACATCGGATATCGGAGACGGACTCTGATATCAATAGACACATCAAAAGAATAATCTGATCATGCTTATAAGATGATCATTTTTATTCCAAATATAAGTTTACTACTACCTATCAAAAGCTAAGAGCCTGAGAAAATTTACATGGTTTTTGAAAAAGGGGGAAAAAACATCCCCTATTAGTCAAGGAATTTTGATGAATATCACATCAGATTCATCACATTATAAAACCCTTCTGTAGAAGTTTCAAGCTCCTATAAACGAAAATGTGGAATTTTGCATTTTTTTTTTTTTTTGGCCAGAAAATAGATAACGCATGCGTGTTTATTTTTCTCAATTTTTTGTTTTTTTTTCCAGAGGTGATCGTATCGAAATAATGGTGTAGAAGATCAATAGACAATGCATGTCCAGGTTGATTTTCATTGACTCGCTCACATGCTCGATGTTACATTTCTTCTAACCGCATGTTGTCTTTGCAGTTCATTTTTGACTTGCTCACATGCTCGGTGTCGCATGTCTTCTAACCGCATGTGTCTTGCTTCCACTTTCATTTTTGACAGGCCGCCGCTGTTCTATCTAACTGCGTGTGTATTTGCTCTTCATTTTCATTTTGACTCGCTCACATGCTCGGTGTCACATTTCTTCTAACCACGTGTGTCTATATATATATATATAATATATATATATATATATATATATATATATATAATATATATATATTATATTATATATATATATATATATATATATATATATATATTAATTCTTACTGTTGCTCCTCTTCTAACTGCAATATTTAATTTATAAATCGATGTGATCATGCCTGTCACGCATATTTTAACCGCCAATTTCTCTCTCAGTTAATTTCGTTTGGGATTGGTTGTGATACTTGTTGTCGCATCTCTTCAAGCCGCACATCCCGTTTGTCATCTATTTTCGTGCATCATTACATAACACAATTTTCCGTTCCTTTTACTGGTTTGCAGTAATTCAAAACTATTTTTCAAGAAAGAAAATGTATTATACATACATAGATAAATAAATACAAAAGTTGCTCGTTTAAAGGGAGTATATGTACATTCGTTATTCTTTACCTTTCAATCCTAGGGTGTCAACTATGCCATTTCAATTCAGATAAACAAATTCAGTGTGAGTTCAATTTCTCTTTTCTGCTTACGTATCGAAGAATCATCCGTTTTATAGGATTTATTTTCTTCGAGGGCTCGTTGTTACTTCTCATCTAAACGCATATATCATTACGATATTCGTTGTGATGCGGGTTTTAACATGATCTAATAGCTGATATTGTTTGCGCTTCATTTTTGAGCAGTAATACCACAAAATTTTTACCATGGTTTTTACTGTAGTTGTTGGGATTCTTTCAAAATCAATAAATCAAATCATTCAATCATTATTTAAAAAAAAAAAAATTGACTTTCACGAAAGATGGAAATATAAACAAATAATACAGTTTCATACCTATAATTCTCATCTGTTTTCACTCCATTAATGAGCCTATTCATCGATTTCAAATTAGGCTTGTCTAAATTTTCTTTTTTCATTAGAATTTAATTTTTCCTAGAATTTATGCCTGAAGTGCAATAGAACTCAACCCACATTACAGGAAAAATTTGAAAAAAAAAAAATGTCCTTCTATAAACAAACACAAAAACTTTTGACTCTAAACTGAAAAAAAAAAAAAAAAAATCAGGACTTTTAGTCAAATTAATGTTCTATACCATGAAATCACATTACATAAAAAGAATATATAGTGTAACTACCAAATATATTATAAACTTCTGGTAAACAGAATATACCAGTTTTTGCTTGCTTGTTTCAAGATCGTAATTACTATCAAGAATTCACGATAACAATAAACAGATATGTCTTCATTTATAAAGAAACGTAAATACTTTAGCTTTAAGCTTTATGTTCTAGCTTTTAGAAAACAATCTTGACCAAACATCTTTCAATTGAAAATTTGAAGCGTTCCTCCTATGATCAAAAAAACAGTAGAGTATTTAGAACAATAGAATGATGCTACTTAAGAGTAGATTAAATATATATTACCACTTGTCCTTTAAGTTTTTCTAATATGCTATTGTTTAAATATATTTGATTGTACCTAAAACCAAACATTTGAGTATATACCTTGACTGTAAAAAGATGTGGCACCTGATTCCTGGGTGTCAGGTTGAAATTTACGAAAGTCCTGAGAAGCCAGGAAAATTAACCAAAGGAACATCTTCACCATTAGGAAAACAAAAAAAGGTTTGGAATGGCTAAGACCTCCTCCTTGTAACTTGGTAAAACATCTTCAACTCCTAAAACAGAATATAAATTAAACTGACATAAAAAAAAACATTAATAAAAATTTTGAAAGTAAGCCTGAGGATATCAACATGAAACTCTCAGTACAATTATTCCAACGACTACTTATACTATTACTGCTACTGCTACTGCCACTACTTGTGACTACAACTCCATGTTTTGGTTGGGTTAATAATCCTCCCCCCCCCCCCCCCCAACAAAATCCTAAAATTCCAAATAAAAACTTAATTCTTGCCCTTAAAGACTAAACTTTATTTCTAGTTTAAATTCCAGCTTATGATGTTCCTATATTAGAAATTAGAACGATTCTGAGAATAAAACTTTCAGCAATACACAAAAAGGCATATAATACATCCAGTGACAAAATTTTAAACTTCTACCAACCTAAACCAAGTTTTATGGGTTTTTTAAGGTTAGATAACATTTGATATAACCCTAATCTTTTGACACAAGCTAAAGAAATTTAAATGTTTCAAGCTGTAGCTAAGGGTATCGCGGAGGGAGATATTTTGGCTTTTCTACCTCGTTATGTCATAGCAATTTTTTTTCTATTTCTAGTAGAAATTTCAGTTTAGGGGTGTATGACTATCTTAGAAATTAATGGAGTTAGGAGAATGAACCTCCAAGGAATGGATCCAAATCCTCAATGATCTCCTGCGAAATTGTTCAGAAGCGGCTGCCCGTCTCCTTCTTCCTTCAAAGATCACAACTATGGTAACCTTTTACTATCTCTGTCTTATTAAAGTAAAACCTAGGGTAATGAATCTACCGTCCAAATGAGGAACAAGGAAATGTTTTGAGCCTCTTAACTTCCCTCAATACTGATTTGGAATACAAAATTTTTAAAAAGTGTAAACCAACTTCTTTAAATTTAGAATAAAACCCTTGACAGGACTTTAAATATTATTAAAGCCATTTCGGTCCAAGGAATGGATACAAATCATCAATTGATCCTCAACAAAATTGTTCAGAAGGATCTACCCCGCCTCCTTCTTTCTTCAAAGGGAACAGAACTATGATAAATTTATACATTCTCTGTCATATTAAAATAAAACCTTGAGTAAATAAATCTACTGTCCCAATGAGAGGAACAAGAAAGTACCTTAAGCCTCTTAAACCTCCCTCAATCCTGATTTAGACTATTAAGTTTTAATCCTGACTTTGACTATTAAGTTTTAAAGAATTGTAAACAACTTTTCAAATTTAGAATAAAGCCCTTAATATAGCTTTAAATACTACTGAAAACATAAGAGCGATATTTTCAAAAGTAGAATCCATGAAAAAAATAGTCCACAAGTAAAGTTTTTGTCAAATCGTTGACAGTGTGCACCTAGCGCAGTTCCAATCTTTTCAGCGCTAAGAACTAAGAATTGAGAGAATATAGTAGCTTGGCAACGCCTTCTAATGGTAAATCTAGGTCCTAAATTAGTCCTGACATCTAGTTTATCAAAACTCAGCTATTTTTCAAGTTAGCTAGTGCCTTAAGCTTGTTAAAATTTATTATATTTGTATATTTTTGTTGTATTCACACATCTGGATGATATTATTAGTAATGATGGCTGATACATAGAAGATGTAAAGGTTAGAACAGCCATGGCTGAGTTCGGAATATAAGTTTGTAAACCAAGATTAGAATATTTGAATTTAACATGATAAAATTGATCATGTATGGTTCTAAATAAAGAGGGTATGAGTGCTTAGGAGGAGAAGAATAATATATTATACTTTCTCCAAAGGAATTCTACTGATAATTTTGGGTATCCATTTGATTTATGGTATGTCAAACAACAACACGTGCAAGAAATGAGGTTCTATACTACTTTCTAGGGCTATGGTAAGACAAAGGTTGTAATGACTAGGACATTTTCTGCATACGAGACATTTACAAAGATTCTGCTTTTTTGGACATCCACCAAGAGTCAAACACAAAGCAGGATGTTCCAACTTGGAATGACAAGAAGGCATAAGGAAAGATTTAAGGGAAACTGGAAATTTTGGGGAGGGAGCAAAGAGGCAAGCTTTGAATGGATTGAGGTGGAAGATTATCTGCAGCTGTGTTGGCTTTTAGGGCGGCTTGGTGCCGGTGTGAGTTGCTAGTAGTAGTATTAGTAGTGTTTCTCAACTTTTTTAGATCCGTACAAATAATATTTGATATACATCAATTGTAATTTAAAGAAGCAAAAAGCTAAATTAAGAAATCTACACTAAGGTTGTGACTTTGCTACAGAAGTCTGAGCAATAAAGAAATAAACCTATAATATATCACTCAGTTCGAGCAAAGTAATTATGTTACTTTAATAATCACGGAAGGGGACTGGATTTTCAGGAAGGCAGTCATGATATTTGACCATAACACAAAAGTAAAGAATCAAAGGGCACTTATTTATTTGACCAGCATATTCTCTTAAAAAAAATGACAATATATATATATATATATATATATATTATATATATATATATATATAAGATATATATATATATATATATATATATAGTATATATATATAATATATATATATATATAATTATATATATATAGACTATATATATATATATATATAAATATATATATATATATTATATATTATATATATATATATATATATATATATATATATATATATATATATATATTACAAATCTTAGTTACATTGTTTTATTCTATAAGTCAGATTATAACATTTCCTTCTATCATTATCCCCTTTTTAGAATTATTTAATAAATTGTGGTAAACATTTCAATCAATCAGTGACAAAAGTTGAGGCAAGGCAGCAGATAAAAATTCAACAAAGAACCTATAATGAATCAGAAGACTCAATTAACGTGGATATTAACGAGATCTAATTCATAGTTACATTGTTTTATTCTATAAGTCAGATTATAACGTTTCCTTCTATCAGTATCCCCTTTTTAGAATTATTTCATAAATTATGTGGTAAACATTTCAATCGATCATTGACAAAAGTTTGAGGCAAGGCAGCAGATAACAATTCAACAAAGAACGTACAATGAATCAGTATACTCAATTAACGTGGATATTAACGAGATCCAATTCATAGTTACATTGTTTTATTCTATAAGTCAGATTATAACGTTTCCTTCTATTATTATCCCCTTTTTAGTATTATTTCACAAATTATTGTGGTAAACATTTCAATCAATCATTGACAAAAGTTAGAGGCAAGGCATCAGATAACAATTCAACAAAGAACCTGCAATGAATCAATAGACTCAATTAACGTGGATATTAACGAGATCCAATTCATAGTTACATTGTTTATTCTACAAGTCAGATTATAACATTTCCTTTAATTATTAATCCCTTTTTAGAATTATTCCACAGATTATTGAGGTAAACATTTCAATCAATCATTGACAAAAGTTTGAGGCAAGGCAGCAGATAACAATTCAACAAAGAACCTGCAATGAATCAGTAGACTCAATTAACGTGGATATTAACGAGATCCAATTCATAGTTACATTGTTTATTCTATAAGTCAGATTATAAAGTTTCCTTCTATTATTATCCCCTTTTTAGAATTATTCCACAAATTATTGTGGTAAACATTTCAATCAATCAATGACAAAAGTTGAGGCAAGGCAGCAGATAACAATTTCAACAAAGAAACTAATCTGAATCAATAGATTCAATTAAAATGGAAATCAATTATTAGAGCTTTATACGGGACTCCAGGGGGGGGGGGGTTTGCCTTTCTGAAAAACAAAATAAAACTTCCAATTTTACCTTAACATAAATCATAAACACTTATTTATCTTATTGAAAAAGTGTATCAATTGATTTTTCCCCACTCCCCGATGGGTATACATGCAATGACAAAATGAAAATATTCAATGAAATGTTTGTTCATTCAAATGTTCAAATGTGCAATGACATGTTGCATTGCTTTTAGCGTAATTCTTTTTGTCCTACATCTTGTTTAGCATTTGTTGTTAAATCGCAAACAATAAAGACACACTATTGAAAATACAGTGACCAATTCAAATCCTTCACATGTTTTCTTTTTAGTATAACTAAGATGAAAACGTAACACTAAAATCAATATCAAAATTCTAACTTGATGTGTCAAAAACGTTTATTGGACATGTAGGTATAAAAAAAACAGCAGAAATTGTGCAAAAAATATATATCATGCAGATCTAGAACGTACAGATTTCATTATTACTTTAGCAAGAAAGGAATTGCCAGTAAGCGGAACAAAGATAAAAGCAAAAAGAAAAAAAAACAAACAAATGACCGTGGATTGTCAGTTTAATTGACATATACTGACATTTCAAACGTATTTTGTTTTCAGTAAAGCGCAAACTGTGTTCTGGTCTTGAGAGGGCATAGGGGTTATCAGCCCTACTCATAATTTTTTGCTCGTTTTGAGTTTGAGTCGACTATTTATTGTAATTTCTGTTCGTTTTTGGGTTTTATTTATTTATTAATAGTAATTTATGGTAGTTTACGTTTGGGCGATTATTTGACTTTATTTTTGCTCATTCTTCTTGGCTTAATGGAGCTCTTTGAAATACTTGTCTTGTGGAGAAAGTTTTTTTAATTAATTTCTGTTGATTTTTTTTACATGGTCTTTTTCATGGGAGAAAAATAATATATATCTTTTCAGTTTTCTTCTATAAGAATTCACAGCATGGGGTTGCTATTTGTATGTTGGAGAAACTTTTTCAACAATTTTTAATCCTGACACAAACAGTATTTTTTAATTTAATTTTATATGCTTCTGAAGTTGATCTGAAAAATAAAAGTTAATACCAATCCCAAAGATATATCTATGCTCTTGGACAACCTGGATACACTTACAATGCTTTTATTTACTTAAATTTTAAGAGAAGAAGTAGTAATAGCAATATCCCCAAAAGTTTCAACACAATACTCCCTGTCGTTCTTGATATATTGTTGAGGTGTCTTATTGGCAACCATTTAACACAATGCCTTTTAATTCATTTTAAAGCAACATTTAGTTTTAAGCATAATGGGCCAACTGCATAATTATGGGGGGTTGACATGCCTAATATCCCTAAAGACATAGTTGCTGGACCGTTCTACTATGCTGAACAAAACGGGTACCTCAAAATGTTGACTGGGTGCGTTTGGAAAATGAATGGACTTGAGAGAATGGCAGCTTGCCCTCAAATCTCTTGTTACTCTTAAAAAGGGCACAGATACTAGCACAGTAATTGAAGTGCAAGGGGGAGAACTTCCCCCTTCATATATCAAGTAAAAACAAATACTTTAAATGTATTTTGTTTTCAGTAAAGTGTAAATTATGTTCTGGTCTTGAGAAGGTATGGGGGTTGTCAGCCCTACTCATGTTAATTTTTGCTCGTTTTTTAGTTTGACTCGGTTTATGATTTAAATAAACAAAATACGTTTAAAATGTTTGAACTTTTTAACTTTAATAAATTAAAAATTATAAAACTTCAAGGAATATACAAGTAAATCAGTACATGCATACTAAACTGACAATCCACAGCCATTTTTTTCAGTGAAGTGCGAATTATGTTCTGGTCTTGAGAATGTAGGGGGATTGTCATCTTAGCTTACAACCCTTGCCCTGAGGGCTGTAGAAGGGTTGTCATCCTCAAAGACATAATTTCCGGACCTTTTAAATACGTTGAACAAAATTTTCACCCTCTCTATATATAACTTATATTTCCCCAGGGCATAAAACTTACCTTGCCCTGAGGGCTGTGGGGGGGGTCCATCCAAAAGATACAATTTCTGTCCTTTCAATTACTTTGAACAAAATGGCTTATCTCGAAATTTTGATTGGATGGTGTTAGGGGAAATGGTGGGCGAGGGAGGGGGCTTTAGTTGCCCTTCAATCACTTTCGACTATTAAAAAAGGGCACTGGCCATTTTCAATTTTCCGATGTTATCGAAGTTGACTGAGCCGTTTTTTGAAGTTTCTACGACAACAAATGGTCATCTCAAATTTCTATCAGAATTACTATTAAAAAAAAGTACTGGCCGTCTCAAAATTCCAATCGAATAAGCTGTTTTCGAAGTTTTTATAACGACAACAAATGGCCATCTCAATTAAAATCAGATACATTTCGGGGAAATACGAGATGTGGGGAGGTATCCACCCTCCGATCAATCTGAATCTTAAATCACTTTCAACTATTAAAAAAGGCCTTTCAAAAATTAAAAAGGATCTTATATGCCCCAGGGCATAATTACAACCCTTGCCCTGAGGGATTGAAGGGGTGTCATCCTCAAAATACCTAATTTCCAGAGCTTTAAACTACGTTTGAACCAAATTGCTATAAAAAAAACTGTGATTGGATGTGTTTGGGTGAAATGGTGGCGTGAGAAGGGGGTTAGGTTGCCCTCCAATCACTTCCGGCTATTAAAAAAGGCACTAGCCCTTTCAATTTTTTTCAAAATTGAAAGGGCTCGTTTTGAATTCCAAAACTAGCCCTTTCAATGCCCCAGGGCGACAACTTACACCCTCTGCCCGTGAGGAGCTGAGAGAGGGTTGTCATCCTCAAAGAAGTAACTTCCGGACCTTTCAACTACGTTGGACAAAATGGCTATCTCTAAATTTTAATAATGTCTTTGGGGAAATGGTGGGGCGTGAGAGGGGGGTTACTTGTTCTCGAATCACTCGAAGCTTTCGACCATAAAAATGGCACTAACCGTTTCAATTTCCAATCGAATAATTTCTTTTACTGAAATTTCGATGACAACGTCTTCCTTATAAAAAAAACTTATATGCCCCAGGTGCATGACTTAAAACCCTTGCCCCCCTGAGGGCTGTTGGGGCGGATTGTCATCCTCAAAAACATAATTTCCGGACTTTTTAACAACGTCGAAACAAAATGGCTATCTCAAAATTTTGATAGGTGTTTTTTGGGGAAATGGTGGGTGTGAGAGGGTTTGTTAGTTATCCTCCAATCACTTTCGACTATTAAAAAGGGCGCAAGCCCTTCTAATTTTCCAATCAAATAAGCCTTTTTGAAATTTTTTACATCAATCAATATCATAAAAACCCTATATATTCCCCAGGGCATAACTTACAAACCTTGCCCCGAGAGCTCTGAGGGGGGTTTATCATCCTAAAAAGAACTAATTTCTAAAACTTTTAAAAAACGTTTGAACAAAATGGCTATCTAAAATTTTGATTGGTCTGAGTTTTGGGGAAAAGATGGGGCATGAGAGGGGGGTTAGTTGACCTCCAATTCACTTTCGGACCATAAAAAGGGCACTAGCCGTTTGAATAGCCAAATCGAATGAACTTTTTTTTTTTTTCTTTTCCCCCCCCCCACAAGTTTCTACGACAAAGCTTTAAATAAAATACCTTATATGCCCCCAGGTTCATAATCATTTCACGCTTACCCTGAGGGCTGGGGGGGAGCGTTATCTTCAAAGATAAAAAAGTTCCGGCACCTTTCAACTACTTTGAACAAAATGGCTATCTCAAAATTGAATGGATGTGTTTGGGACAAGGTCGGCGTGAGAGGGGGTTAGTTGCGCCTTCCAATCACTTTAGACGTATTACAAAAGGGGCACTAGCCATTTCAATGCCCAGTTCAGAATACACAGCCAGTTTTTGAAGTTTCTCTACGGCAACAATTTTCTATAAAAACCTTATATGACCCCACGGCACAAGTTACAACCCTTGCCCCAGGAGGGACTATGGGGGGGGGGGTTGGTGTCATACTCAAAGACCTAAATTTCCAAGCTTTCAACTACGCCTGCAACGAACACGACTATCTGAAAATTTTGATTTAATGTGTTTGGGGAAAAGGTGGGCGTGGAGAGGGGGGTTAGTTGCCCTCCACTCACTTTTCGACTATTAAAAAAGGGGGGGCCCCCCCCCCCCCCCCCCCACTAACCTCTTGAAATTTCCTATCGCAATGAGCCCTATTTGACAGTTTTTTAACGACAAAGATTTCTATAAGAGAACCTTATCATGGCCCCCAAGGCATAAACTTACAACCCTTTGCCAATTGAGGGTTTGTGGGGGAGTTTCCTCCTTCAAAAACAAAATCTTTCTATGTAGAAATCTACTACGCTGAACAAAATGTGAGCTAATGTCAAAATTTTGATTGGATGTGTTTAAGAAATGGTTGGTGTGGAAGGGGTGTTATTTTGCCTTCCAACAATTTCAAACTATTAAAAAGGCACTAGCCATTCAATTTCCAATCGAATGAGCCCTCTTCCAAGTTTTCTACGGACACTTCTTTCGTACGATAACGAAGTGCCACTGGTTCTAAAGGGAAAAAAAAATAAATACTACATTAGTGCTAACATCGCTCGTTTACTTAGACAGCACTGGACTGCGCTGCATAAGATGACCTTATATGCACCCCAGAGCATATACTTACAACCCTTGGCCATGAGGGCTATGGGAGGTTGTCATCCACAAATACAAAATAATTTCTGGTTTCCTCAATTAAATTGCGAAAACAAATGGCTATCTAAAAATTGGATTAGGATGTGTTTTGGGAAAATGGCAACCGTATCTGCTCTTACCAAGTGATGGGGGGTTAGTTGTCCTGTCCAATCATTTCGATTATTAAAAAGGGCACTAGCCCTTTCAATTTCCAACCAAATGAGCCGTTTTTTCGAACATTTCTCAGGAGAACTCCTTCGATACAAAATTGTCCTAGACTAAAAAAGACAAGAAAAAAGATAATAACAAAAATAACTAATGACATGTGTCCCACATCGCTATTTAACTTTAGGCAGCGCTATTGCGCCGCCTATCATAGATTCAAAAGCATCACTTTTCTATACTATCACATGTTGACACAAATCCCACGCTTACCATTATATGCGTAAAAGTGTCGCCCAGAGCTGATTTCAGCGCGCACACACAACGGACAATTGGTTCTTCATAGAAAAGGAAATCCTTTATCATTTTCAGCTATATTTTCGAGGACAAGTCAGATGGGTTTTTGGACTGGAATAGCAAGGAACATAAAAAATAGCATGTCATAAACTCACTTCAGCTCTCCGTGAATATTTGATTCGGATTCAGATGGACTGAAAGATTAAGATTAAACATGTTCAGGTGCAAACAGGAGAAGAGAAACCACCAAAGGAAACATCTTCATGTTGTGGGTGATTAAAAACAGGATGCTTCCTTCCAAAAATATCTCCACTAAAATCTGGAATACTCTTCAACTTCTTAAGAAAATTATAATTTAAATCACATAAAACAACTCCCAAAGTAAGCTTCTTGTGTTATCCATGATACAGACACAATAATTACTAATGGTTCTTCAAAATAGAAGAAAATTTAATAATAAAAATAATCGAAAAAAATTTTAGCTTTAAAAGCTTTACAAGCAATACTACCTGCAGTGTATTATTGTATTATTT
>JAPEVW010000022.1:4320553-4495553 GCA_027921565.1 Artemia sinica
GACTTTTTAGAAATAAAAACATACATACAAGTTCGAATTTGGTATCCAATTCTTTAAGAATGAGCCCTGAATCACAAAGTCCGTTTAAAAATTAGAATAGATTTAGCCCTTTTTGGACGTAGGCCCTACTAAAAAAAAAAAAAAAAACTTTTAGTGTAAGAGTGAGGTATTTTCCTAGGGGTTGAATCACCCCTCATATACGTAGTAAATTTCTGTCCATCTTAAGTCTTTTAATGTTTGCTCCTTGCTTTCAGTTGTAAAAAAAAAAAAAACTTTTTGATCGTTTTTTAAATTATGCTGGGGAATCCGGCACTCCCTTCACATTAAATTCTTCTTCTCCCATGAAAAAAACCTGAAATATCCTCCATGGAAAGATCCTCCCCCGTAATCCCTACCCCCACCGTCCCCCGCCCAACCCCACCCCCCTCCTGAAAAAATCCCTCCTGAAAATGTGTATATGCTTCCCAATAACCAATACTATATGTAAACAATGGGCCAAAGCTCGATCACTTGCAGCCCTTCCCATGGGGACTTTTGGGGATTAAGTTATCCTCAAAGATATAATTATTAGATTTTCGATTTATTTGGCTTAACAAAATGACTATCTCGACTATCGGGCGGGTGCGGAAAAATGACTTATCTAGTCAAAATGTTTAATCGGTGACTTTAGGAAGAAAATGAAAAAAAGAAAAAAAAAAAAAAAAGAACTTGGGAGGGGGCCTAGTTTTTTTCCCCCCCTCCAAATTTTCCTTGGTTACTTAAAAAAGGGCACTAGAACTTTTAAAAAACAAAATTTCCATTCAAATTGGCCCTGTCGCGATTTTTTTTGGACCACTGGATCGATACTTTCCCTCCTGGGAAAAACAAACAGATAAACACCCATCTGTGCTCTTTTCTTCTGGCATAAAATACAAAATTCTACATTTTTTGCAGATTGGAGCTTGAACCGGGCCCCCACCTCAAAATCTAAAACAACAAGGTTTTCTGATCCGCTGAATCTGATGGTGCGATTTTCATTACGATTCCCCCCCCTCTATTCACTTTTTTTTAGGGGCGTTTTCCTTTTTCGAAAACAAGGCAATTTTTTGTCAGCTCGTAACTTTTGATGGGTAAAACTAAACTTGATGAAACTAAAATTATATATTTGAAGTCATAATAGAAATCCCATTCTTTTGATGTATCTATTGGCATCAAAATCCGTTTTTTTTTTGTTTTTTTTTTTTTTTTTTTTTTGTTTTTTTATTTTGTTTTTTTTTTTTTTTTTTTAGACTTTCTGGTTTTCCCGTTACTTTTTTGAGCCGGGTCGCTCCATACTTACAGTTCGTTACCCCCTCGAACTGTTTGATGTATTTTGCCCGTTCCTTCTCACTGTTATCACCTGATAGTTAAGAGTTTTTTGGGATAGTATTTTTTTTTTTCTTTTCAATAAAAGCAATTAACTGACATCAATAATATCAGGATTGACATTGCTAAAAGAAATGTGCATTTGTGTGTGTTTGAAATTCAAGTCTATCCAAACTGTAATGTTTGTCCATATTTCTGTGTTTATTTTTCCCCCCCCCCCCCTTTTTTTATTTTCTTTTCTTTTTTTAGCTCAATGGAAATCGGATTTTGGAAAGAACTGAGAAAGAAAGCTAAACGGAATTATAAATTCCTTCAGGTTAGTTTTTACATTGTTTTTAAATCAAAGTATATAGGACTAGATACACCAGTATGTATTATTCGTTTTCCCCCTATTTTCTGTAATTTTAATTAGAATATAAAGAATAAGAGCAAAATACTCGTTGAAAACCATTGTAAACTCTCCTTTATTAAACCTGATCTTTTTACTTAAACCTTTCTTCACTCGGTACCCGAAGGAATACTGAAGATTCCCTTAGGAATCAATATAACAAATAAAGATTTTGCATATTTCCGTAATAATATTATGCACTACGCAATAACGTGTTTTTTTAGCAGTTTCAATCAGAATATTATACACTATACTATACTTAACGCACATCTAAGACGGTTATGTTAAGCCCTATGATTTTTATTTATTATATTTGTTAATCATTATAATGATATTATACACCATGTGGCCTAAAAGGGTTATTTTAGATTTTTTTTTCTTGTTTTAAAAACTAAAATGTCACTATGTGAGTATTTTAAACTGTTTCTCGATAATTAATAATTTTTCGTCAAATATTGACACGTTTTTAATGCTTAAGATGAAAATACTGCTTTACGTTGTTTAACTGTTAAGATCCAGCGAATTGCTGCTTCCAATATTTTGGTCCTATCTTATTTTATCTATATTTTCATCTAGATATTCATCAAGGTATAGACATAGTAGTTTCTCGATAGAGTCTATATAGATCCCACAACTGGTTTTAAATACTTTGGTCTTGTTTTGGTCCTATATTTTATAGAGGTCATGGTATTCCTTTAACACCTATACATCCTCCAACCAGTAGTAAAAATTGTAATTCCTTCCTGTCCTAAATACATGATTACTTAATTTTCATTTGGGGGGTTACATTATTGAAAATCCAAGATACCCTTAAACGGGAGTGCTATGAAATAATATTTATTTTCAATTTGTTTGCTCAAAAAGTGTCACTTACTCAAAGTGTCATCACAAGTGTCACTGATGGCATTAATCTGTCTTACGCCCATTGTCCAGAGCTGGTAACTGTTTCAAGTAAACGGTTGGAAACTAGTGCTCATATGCAACTGGTTTACGACAAGTTTTTTTTTACAACCAAAATGAAAACGTGTCTCCGCCCACGGACACGAATGGCGGTGGATTAGTTGTGTTTATCTAATTGAGTGGGGGCAGTACAGTGTAGTTAACTATGTTGAGTTTTTCTGCAAAGAGACTTAAGGATGACTACCATGAGTACCGCAGTTGTTTCTTAGGGCTCAGAGGGAGTATTGGGTCCATCCGCACTTCGAAAAAAAAAGAATGAAAAAAAAGTCCTCGTCTGTTCCTAGCAGCAAAGAAACTGTCTCAAACAGATAGAAAATTTATCGCATTTTTTTTCTTTGTTTTTTACAGAATGTAAAAAAAATTTTTCTTTTTTTTTTTTTTTTTTTTTTTTTTTACACTTTCTTCTTCATGCTTTTCTCCACTTCTCGTACGAATTTCACGTTTTAATTTTTTATATTTTAATTCTTGTCTGATGTGTTGAGAGCCAAATAATTGGACAATATCAACGCGGTAGTTCCCAGAAACTGATGTGGGACACAGCACTCTGCAAGCGGAACAACTCTGACCTACGGCTGGAGGGGCCTCAGCCGCAACCTGTTTTCGACGGAATGGAAAACACAGTCCTCATCTGGAGTTGTCTCCGTGGCCGTGCCCCCATTCTAACTTTACTTTATGGCCATGAGGTCAACAAAACAAGTTGAGTTGCGCAAATCGGTTAGCAATTATAGTCTCAAACACGCCGTGGGCGCTGGGCCTTAAGAATTTTAATCATAAACAGAGGTACTGAGAATGTCGAAACACCATTAGGTTTGCAAAGCGGGCAACGCAAAAAAGTTTCTAATACGCTCGATGGTAATTCGCTGTCTTTTACAAATTTTTTTATTTTTTTTTTATTATTTATTTTTAAAATATCTTTTTTATATTTTTTTATTATTTTTTTTTATTAATATTTTATTGTATTTTTTTATTTATTGTTGTATTTTTTTTGTTTTGCCTATTTCAAAAAGTGGTAAGGGTTCTTGGCCATTATTGCCCCAAATGTAGGTCTAAAGGAAATATTTTTTTAATGAAGTTAAATCGTTGTTCCTGGACTGTTCCTTCAAATTTCATCTCTGAATGTGGCTTGTGAGATTCGGGTAGTTGGGTAGAATGTTTGGAATAATCGTTCTGATATATTTAAGGGGAGGGGGATTAATCCAAAAGATAGTTTTTGAAAAAGTTTTTTTTCCAAGAACAATTAAGATCCATGTTAAATTTATAATGAGTGGAATGCACCTACTTTTCATTTCTCGAAACTAAATTCTAGAATGGGCCTAACTTTATTTTGGAAATGATGTCCTCCTCTAATATTTTTTTAGACCTAACTTTTAAGTTACATGTTGTGTTTCCCTCCACACTTTAGCATTTGAAAATTTTCCCACCACTGTTTATTTCCCTTGCCCGGAGCATATCAGATTTTTGGTTACAGAAATAGGAAATTTTGAACACAAATATAAACGAGGGGAGTGAATGGCGGGAAAAAATTTTGTTTTTTTTTTTTTTTTCGGGCAGAAGGCAATGTGAGAAACGTTTCTTGTTTTTGTCAGGCTTTGAATGGACCCGCGAAATTTGAAAACTAAAAATAACCAACGGGAAAAGGTTTTGAATTTTTTGGGAACTGGGTGAAATCAGTCAATACGCCAAGTGGAGCGCTAAAAGTTCACTAGCGTTCCCCCCCCCTTTTCATGTCATTCCGCGTTTATTTTTTTTTGGACTTCACTGCTCAAATAGTCGTCGTGGAAAGACTTTTTCACAGTCGTTTCTGAAAACATTAAAAATGAAATAGGAATGGCTCAAAACGTAACTTTGGCTGTGACGTTTCTGTCCGAGTATGGATGAAGCGTTAAGGCCTACGCTCACCGAGAGTTTTTAAAAAAAACCTGAAGTCTGGTGAACCCGATCGAATGCGTCCCAATTGCGTCTCTTTTAAGATTTGGAAAGAAGATGGGGATGGCGACGACAACCTGACTCGGTATTAATCTTAATAGTTGGTGTTTCACTCTTAATCTTTTATTTGGTAATTCTCATTAAATCGTCTGAATAACAATTAAAGTGCGTCCTACATTCGCATTTTCTGCAATAGCGGAGGCAGGTAGCAAGTCTACACTTTATAAATCGAATAATTCAAAAGTTAAAACTGCAGGCGCTGTCCCTTAAATCAAGCATTTAAGTGAGTTGTTTTGCTATCTAGACACTCTAGCTTCAAATTAACAACTCCAATACATAAAAAAAAATCAAAACAAAAATAATGTGTGGAAAAGCGAACCGGTTTGGATATCATTCATGCCAATCCATCGTACCAATTCAGATAAAAAACGAGGGTGTTGTTAAAGTAGTCGATGAGAAGGAAAAAATAATGGCAAAGAAATAATAATAAATAAAATATATCATAAAATGGTCCAGAATCTGAGGTCTGGACCCAAAATCTTCAAATCCTAAACCGAACTTAACTAGTCGATAAATACAAAGCATTGTTTTAAACGTCAAAAGAAGATATTTTGGTACACGTAAAGGTCTTGATTTTGCAAAATAAGGTCGTCTTGAAACAAATGCTTCAAACTCAGCCTAAAAGTCTTTACCTTGGAACTTGGAAAGAATTCAGAAAATGGGGAACTTTTAGGAATTTTGGTGTTGAACATAGGTAAATAGGGAATTCCACCAGCCTTTTAGGGATTGAAAAATTTGAAGTGGAAACACATGTAAAATAGCGTAAAGAATCATTTTGTTAACATTCCTATTCAAATAAGTAAGCCCAATAACATACTTCCCGATTGTGTCCTGCTATAATTCTACTCTTTTTTTTGGCACT
Organism: Artemia sinica; assembly: GCA_027921565.1. NCBI lineage: Eukaryota > Metazoa > Arthropoda > Branchiopoda > Anostraca > Artemiidae > Artemia > Artemia sinica. Next base: position 4,326,094 of record JAPEVW010000022.1, read on the forward strand.
TAAATACTTTATATCCACATTGTGAAATGGAAGCACTGGTGAGATGTGCGATAATAATTGCAATAATTCTGAAGATGTCTCGCTTTAAAATTGCTGCGCAAACCAGGTGCTTTTCATTTTCTAGTCACGATAGTATTGTCGCTATTCATCCTCGCAAAATAATCTTGCCCTTACACCTAAAGTGCATAAACTTTTTCAGCAATTTTATTGAGGACCTCTACTTTAAACCTTAACTCGCATTTTAATGCTTTCTAATGGATTCTTTAGATACCTCTATTTTCGTATGATCTATAGTCAAATAATTCTTGTAGCCTACTGAATCCCCCCCTTTCTTCGTGAAGCATAAAGCAATTTTACTAATCAATTCCTAGCTTTGCTTTTAATCCTTCCTCTATAAGATACCATCACAGTACTTCACAAATTATGTTCCTAGAATATTGTTCAATCCATATTCTACGTTGTCAAATTTTTCACTTCAGTATAGCATTCAACTTTTCCTTGAAAATTTATCTCAAATTTTCATATTGGAGTCTAACCTAACGTCAAGTCTTCCTGGAAAGTAGTTTCCCTTCCTAAGTTTTTATCTTACTGGGTAATCCTCTGCACACTACTTAATGGCATTTACCTTTGACTTTTAACATCAATAACATCACTTCTACATACCTAACTATCATTTTAGTGGAAGCATTCAAATGTTGCATATCCTACGAAGTTGCAGCGGTCTGTAACCATTAGGGTGGTTTTCTTTCCTTCGTTAACATTTACGTATGCTGATCCCTTTTCTGTTTGCTAGAGAACCAACATTTCTGTATTTCTTTTCCTACGATAAAATTTATACGCGATAAAAGAATACTGTGTATCCCTATTTCTACCGACCTGGGTCTTAAAATCACCTATACTTTACCATATTTCTTACATGAACCCTGTCTATTTTTCTTATAGTTGTACCAAGGTAAAGTCCAAATCATTTGAAAGTCACCACTGTCTCCGTTAGCTCGATTTCAAAGAGAGCGTATATAGAAAATGCATGGGCCTTATGAAGTTTTGTTAAGATTAAGTACTATCATGGTACTGTTGTTTCCTATGATATCTTCAGACGGTTTCTTTGTACCATCGTTGGAGAGAGGGTTTCATTATAGGTCTTTCAGAGAGGCTATTATAGGTCTTTTCAGAAGGTTTATTATGGATCTTCAAAGGGCCTCCAAGTATGAGTTATGTATGGACTCTATCGCTCATATTACTGTATACACAATTAATGCTAGTCATTGGTAATCAACTGCATTCAAGACATACAATTAGAATTTTGAATAAAGTGTCGTTTACTAATACAGTCAGTGAAACATCACTAAAATGGACGAAATTTCTTAAGATTGGTCAAGCGTCATTAAAAAGCCAAACTCTTAGCAAGGAAATTAATTTTTAATTTCATAATACTACAATAATACACTGCAGGTAGTAATTGCTGTACAATATCTCTTTGATAAAGTCCTACAACTTTTTTTCCGATTATTTTTATTATAAATTTTCTCTTGTCATTTTTTGCAGAACCATTTAGTAATTATTTTTGTGTTATGTATAATTTATAAAACCAGAAGCCTTACTTTTGTGAGTGTTTTAATTGTTGATTTAATTATAATTTTCTTTAGAAGTTTGAAGAAGTATTCCCATAGATTTTACCTTGTGGAGATCGAATTTTTGGAAGGAAGCATCCTGTTTTTATCACCGCAAACATGAAGATGTTCCTTTGGCGGTTTCTCCTGTTGCCACACCTGAAACAGCTTAATCGTATTATTTCAGGCCAGCTGAAAATCCGAATCAAATATTCACGAGAGCGGAAGTGAGTTGCCATTCTGGACACTATTTTTTTTTCTTGCTACCATTCAGTCTCCAAAACCTCCATCTGACTTGCCTAGCGAAAATATACTAGAAAATGATAAATGAATTTCCTTTTCTTATGAAGGGAAAAATTTCCTATTTTAACCCTGAAATCAGAACAAAACACTTTACGCATATCTGGAAACAGGGAAAATATGTCAACATTAAGTAAGAAAAGTGATGCTTTTAAATGCCACATAGGCTGCGCAATAGCGTCTGCCTAAGTAAAGAGCGATGTGGGCACAATGTATTATTTATTTTTTATTTATTTTTCTTTCCTTTTTTAGTCTAGGACAATTTTTATCGAAAGGAGTTCTCGTAGAAATTTCGAAAACGGCTCATTTGGGTTGGAAATTGAAAGGGCTAGTGCCCTTTTTAATAATCGAAATGATTGGAGGACAACTAACCCCCTCACACGGTCGCCATTTCCCCAAACACATCTAATCCAAATTTTTAGACTAGCCATTTTGTTCAATGTAATTGAAGAATCCATGAAAAATTATATTCTTTGTGGATGACAACCTCCCAGAGCCCTCATGGCAAGGGTTGTAAGTTTATGCTCTGGGGCATATAAGGTATCTTAGCACGCGCAGTGTGCTGTCTAAGTAACGAGCGATGTTAGCACAATGTAGTATTTATTTTTTTTTCCTTTAGACCAGGGCACTTCGTATCGAAGAAAGTGTCGTAGAAACTTGGAAGAGGGCTCATTCGATTGGAAATTGGAATGGCTAGTGCCTTTTTAATAGTTGAAAAGTGATTTGAAGGCAAATAACACCCCTTCCACACCCACCATTTCCTAAACACATCCAATAAAAATTTTGACATAGCCATTTTGTTCAGCGTAGTAGATTTCTGCATAGAAATTTTGTTTTTTGAGGAGGAAACTCCCCACAGCAACCCCTCAAGGCGAGGTTTTGTAAGTTATGCCTTGGGGCCATATAGGTTCTTATAGAAAATCTTTGTCGTAAAAACTTCAAAGAGGGCTCATTGGATAGGAAATTCAAAGGGCTAGTGCCCTTTTTAATAGTCGAAAGTGATTGGAGGGCAAACTAACCCCCCTCTCAGCGCCCCATCTTTTCACCCAAACACATTAAATCAAAATTTTCAGATAGTCGTTTTGTTCAGCGTAGTTGAAAGCTCTGGAAATTAGGTCTTTGAGGATGACAAACCCCCCCCCCATAGTCCTCATCTGGGCAAGGGTTTGTAAGTTATGCCGTGGGGTCATATAAGTTTTTTATAGAAATTGTTGCCGTAGAAACTTCAAAAACGGCTATTATTTGACTGGGCATTGGAATGGCTAGTGCCCTTTTTAATAGTCGAAAGTGATTGGAAGGCAACTAACCCCCTCTCACGCCGACCCTTTTCCCCAAACACATTCATTCAAAATTTTGAGAAAGCCATTTTGTTCAAAGTAGTTGAAAGGTCCGGAACTTTGTATCTTTGAAGATAACACTCCCCCCACAGCCCTCAGGGTAAAGCGTTGTAAAAGTTATGACCTGGGGGCATATAAGGTTTTTATATTGAAAAGCTTTGTCGTAGAAAACTTGAAAAAAGCGTTCATTCGATGGCTATTCAAACGGCTAGTGCCCTTTTAATGGTCGAAAGTGATTGGAGGGCAACTAACCCCCCTCTCACCGCCCCATCTTTTCCCCCAACTCATCCAATCAAAATTTTAGATAGCCATTTTGTTTCAACGTTTTTAAAAGTTTTAGATATTAGGTCTTTTAGGATGATAACCCCCTCAGAGCTCTCGGGGCAAGGGTTGTAAGTTATGCCCTGGGGAAATATAAGGTTTTTATAGATATTGATGATCTAAAAATTTCAAAAAGGGCTTATTTGATTGGAAATTAGAAGGGCTTTGCGCCCTTTTTAATAGTCGAAAGTGATTGGAGGATAACTAACACCCCTCTCAACGTCCACCCACCATTTCCCCAAAAACACCCTATCAAAATTTTTGAGATAGCCATTTTTGTTCGAACGTTGTTAAAAAGTCCGGAAATATGTTTTTGAGGATGACAATCCCCCCACAGCCCTTCAGGCAAGGGTTTTAAGTCATGCCCTGGGGGGGCATATAAGTTTTTTTTTATAGGAAGCGTTGTCATCGAAATTTCAAAAAGAAATTATTCGATTGGAAATTGAAACGGTTAGTGCCCTTTTTATGGTCGAAAGTGATTGGAGAACAAGTACCCCCCCCTCACACGCCCACCATTTCCCCAAAGATATGTATTAAAATTTAGAGATAGCCATTTTGTCCAACGTAGTTGAAAGGTCCGGAAGTTACTTCTTTGAGGATGACAACCCTCTCTCAGCTCTCAGGGCAAGGGTTGTAAGTTGTGCCCTGGGGCATTGAAAGGGCTAGTTTTGGAATTCAAAACTAGCCCCTTTCAATTTTGCAAAATTGAAAGGGCTAGTACCTGTTTTTAATAGCCGGAAGTGATGGAGGGCAACTAACCCCCCTTCTCACGCCCACCATTTCCCAACCCATCCAATCACAGTTTTTTTTTATAGCAATTTGGTTAAACGTAGTTTAAAGCTCTGGATTAGGTATTTGATGATGACACCCCTTCATCCCTCAGGGCAAGGGTTGTAAGTTATGCCCTGGGGCATATAAGATCCTTTTTAATTTTTGAAAGGCCTTTTTAATAGTTGAAAGTGATTTAAGATTCAGATTGATCGGAGGGTGGATACCTCCCCACATCTCGTATTTCCCCGAAATGTATCTGATTTTTAATTGAGATGGCCATTTTTTGTCGCAAAAAACTTCGAAAACAGCTTATCTCGATTGGAGAGTTGAGACGGCCAGTACCTTTCTTAATAGTAGATTCTTATAGAAATTTTGAGATGACCATTGTTGTCGTAGAAAACTTCGAAAACGGCTCATTCGATCGGCCAATTGAAAATGGCCATTGCCCTTTTTAATAGTCGAAAGTGATTGAAGGGCAACTAAGCCCCCTCCCTCGCCCACCTGTTTCCCTACACATCCAATCGAAAAATTTCGAGATAGCCATTTTGTTCAAAGTAATTGAAAGGACAGAAATTGTATCGTTTGAGGATGGACCCCCCCTCCCCCACAGCCCTCAGGGCAAGGTAGTTATGGGCCCTGGGGAATATTAAGCTATATATAGAGTGAGGTGACATTTTGTTCAACGTATTTAAAAGGTCCGGAAAATTATGTCTGAGGATGACAACCCTTCTACAGCCCTCAGGGCAAGGGTTGTAAGCTAAGATGACAATCCCCCTACATTCTCAAGACCAGAAGATAATTCGCCACTTCACTGAAAAAATGGCTGTGGATTGTCAGTTTAGTATGCATGTACTGTTTACTTGTATATTCCTTGAAGTTTTTTATAATTTTTAATTTATTAAAGTAAAAAGTTCAAACATTTTAAACGTATTTTGTTTATTTAAAATCATAAACCGATGTCAAACTCAAAACGAGCAAAAATTAACATGAGTAGGGCTGACAAACCCCATACCTTCTCAAGACCAGAACATAAGTTTACACCTTTACTGAAAACAAAATACATTTAAAGTATTTGTTTTTTTACTTGATATATGAAGGGGGAAGTTCTCACCCCTTGCACTTCATTACTGTGCTAGTATCTGGTGTGCCCTTTTTAAGAGTAAAACAAGAGATTGAGGGCAAGCTGCCATTTCTCTCAAGTCCATTCATTTTCACAAACGCACCCAGTCAACATTTTGGGTACCCGTTTGCTTCAGTATAGTAGAACGGTCCTCCAGCAACTATGTCTTTAGGGATATTAGGCATGTCAACCCCCCATAATTATGCAGTTGGCCCATTATGCTTTAAAACTAAATGTTGGCTTTAAAATGAATTAAAAGGCATTGTGTTAAATGGTTGCCAATTAAGACACCTCAACAATATATCAAGAACGACAGGAGTATTGTGTTGAAACTTTTGGGGATACTGCTATTACTACTTCTTCTCTTAAAATTTAAGTAAATAAAAGCATTGTAAGTGTATCCAGGTTGTCAAAGAGCATAGATATAATCTTTTGGGATTGGTAGTAAAACTTTTATTTTTCAGATCAACTTCAGAAGCTATAAAATTAAATTAAAAAATACTGTTTTGTGTCAGGATTAAAAATTGTTGAAAAAGTTTCTCCAACAACAAATAGCAACCCATGCTGTGGGAAGTCTTATAGAAGAAAGAAAACTGAAAAGATATATATTATTTTTCTCCATGAAAAAGACCATGTAAAAAAAATCAACAGAAATAATTAAAAAACTTTCTCCACAAGACAAGTATTTCAAAGAGCTCCATTAAGCCAAGAATGAGCAAAAATAAAGTCAAATAATCGCCCAAAACGTAAAACTACCATAAAATACTATTAATAAATAAATAAACCCAAAACGAACAGAAATTACAATAAATAGTCGACTCAAACGCAAAACGAGCAAAAATTATTATAGTAGGGCTGATAAACCCCTATGCCCTCTCAAGACCAGAACACAGTTTGCGCTTTACTGAAAACAAAATACGTTTGAAATGTCAGTATATGTCAATTTAACTGACAATCCACGGTCATTTTGTTTGTTTTTTTTTTCTTTTTGCTTTTATCTTTTGTCCCGCTTACTGGCAATTCCTTTCTTGCTAAAAAAAAGTAATAATGAAATCTGTACGTTCTAGATCTGCATGATATATATTTTTTTGCACATTTCTGCTGTTTTTGTTTATACCTGCATGTCCAATAAACGTTTTTGACACATCAAGTTAGAATTTTGATATTGATTTTAGTGTTACGTTTTCATCTTAGTTATACTAAAAAGAAAAACATGTGAAGGATTTGAATTGGTCACTGTATTTTCAATAGTGTGTCTTTATTGTTTGCGATTTTAACAACAAATGCTAAACAAGATGTAGGACAAAAGAATTACGCTAAAAGCATGCAACATGTCATTGCACATTTGAACATTTGAATGAACAACACGTTTCATTGAATATTTCATTTTGTCATTGCATGTATACCCATCGGGGAGTGGGGAAAATCAATTGATACACTTTTTCAATAAGATAAATAAGTGTTTATGATTATGTTAAGGTAGATTGGAAGTTTTATTTTGTTTTTCAGAAGGCAACCCCCCCCCTGGAGTCCCGTATAAAGCTCTAATAATTGATTTTCCATTTTAATTGAATCTATTGATTCAGATTAGTTTCTTTGTGAATTGTTATCTGCTGCCCTTGCCTCAACTTTTGTCATTGATTGATTGGAAATGTTTACCACATAATTTGTGGAATAATTCTAAAAAGGGGATAATAATAGAAGGAAAACTTTATAATCTGACTTATAGAATAACAATGTAACTATGAATTGGATCTCGTTTATATCCACTTAATTGATCTACTGATTCATTGCAGGTTCTTTGTTGAATTGTTATCTGCTGCCTTGCCTCAAACTTTTGTCAATGATTGAAATGTTTACCTCAATAATCTGTGGAATATTCTAAAAAGGGATTAATAATTAAAGGAAATGTTATAATCTGACTTGTAGAATAAAACAATGTAACTATGAATTGGATCTCGTAATATCCACGTTAATTGAGTCTTATTGATTCATTGCAGGTTCTTTGTTGAATTGTTATCTGATGCCTTGCCTCTAACTTTTGTCAAATGATTGATTGAAATTTGTTTACCACAAATAATTTGTGAAATAATACTAAAAAGGGGATAATAATAGAAGGAAACGTTATAATCTGACTTATAGAATAAAACATTTAGATCTCGTTAATATCCACGTTAATTGAGTCTTCTGATTCATTATAGGTTCTTTGTTGAATTTTTATCTGCTGCCTTGCCTCAACTTTTGTCACTGATTGATTAAAATGTTTACCACAATTTTATTAATAATTCTAAAAAGGGATAATGATAGAAGGAAATGTTATAATCTGACTTGTAGAATAAAACAATGTAACTATGAATTGGATCTCGTTAATATCCACGTTAATTGAGTCTATTGATTCATTGCAGGTTTCTTTGTTGAATTGTTATCTGATGCCTTGCCTCTAACTTTTGTCAATGATTGATTGAAATGTTTACCACAATAATTTGTGAATAATACTAAAAATGGGATAATAATAGAAGGAAACGCTATAATCTGACTTATAGAATAAAACATTTAGATCTCGTTAATATCCACGTTAATTGAGTCTTCTGATTCATTATAGGTTCTTTGTTGAATTTTATCTGCTGCCTTGCCTCAACTTTGTCACTGATTGATTAAAATGTTTACCACAATTTATTAAATATTCTAAAAAGGGGATAATGATAGTAAGGAAATGTTTATAATCTGACTTGTAGAATAAAACAATGTAACTATGATTGGATCTCGTTAATATCCACGTTAATTGAGTCTATTGATTCATTGCAGGTTCTTTGTTTGAATTGTTATCTGATGCCTTGCCTCTAACTTTTGTCAATGATTGATTGAAATGTTTACCACAATAATTTGTGAAATAATACTAAAAAGGGGATAATAATAGAAGGAAAACGTTTATAATCTGACTTATAGAATAAAACATTTAGATCTCGTTAATATCCACGTTAATTGAGTTTCTGATTCATTATAGGTTCTTTGTTGAATTTTTATCTGCTGCCTTGCTCAACTTTTGTCACTGATTGATTAAAAATGGTTTACCACAATTTATTAAATAATTCTAAAAAGGGATAATGATAGAAGAAAATGTGTTATAATCTGACTTGTAGAATAAAACAATGTAACTATGAATTGGATCTCGTTAATATCCACGTTAATTGAGTCCTATTGATTCATTGCAGGTTCTTTGTTGAATTGTTATCTGATGCCTTGCCTCTACTTTTGTCAATGATGATTGAAATGTTTACCACAATAATTTGTGAAATAATACTAAAAAGGGGGATAATAATAGAAGGAACGTTAATAATCTGACTTATAGAATAAAACATTTAGATCTCGTTAATATCCACGTTAATTGAGTCTTCTGATTCATTATATGGTTCTTTGTTGAATTTTTATCTGCTGCCTTGCCTCAACTTTTGTCACTGATTGATTAAAAATGTTTACCACAATTTATTAAATAATTCTAAAAAGGGAAATGATAGAAGGAAATGTTATAATCTGACTTGTAGAATAAAACATGTAACTATGAATGGATCTCGTTAATATCCACGTTAATTGATTCTATTGATTCATTGCAGGTTCTTTGTTGAATTGTTATCTGATGCCTTGCCTCTAACTTTTGTCAATGATTGATTGAAATGTTTACCACAATAATTTGTGAATATCATACTAAAAAGGGGATAATAATAGAAGGAAAACGTTATAATCTGACTTATAGAATAAAACATTTAGATCTCGTTAATATCCACGTTAATTGAGTCTTCTGATTCATTATAGGTTCTTTGTTGAATTGTTATCTGATGCCTTGCCTCTAACTTTTGTCAATGATTGATTGAAATGTTTACCACAATAATTGTGAATCAATACTAAAAAGGGGATAATAATAGAAGGAAACGTTATAATCTGACTTATAGAATAAAACTTTAGATCTCGTTAATATCCACGGTTAATTGAGTCTTCTGATTCATTATAGGTTCTTTGTTGAATTTTTATCTTGCTGCCTTGCCTCAAACTTTTGTCACTGATTGATTAAAATGTTTTACCACAATTTATTAAATAATTCTAAAAAGGGGATAATGATAGAAGGAAATGTTATAATCTGACTTGTAGAATAAAACAATGTAACTATGAATTGGATCTCGTTAATATCCACGTTAATTGAGTCTATTGATTCATTGCAGGTTCTTTGTTTGAATTTTTATCTGCTGCCTTGCCTCAACTTTTGTCACTGATTGATTGAAATGTTTACCACAATAATTTGTGAAAATAATACTAAAAAGGGATAATAATAGAAGGAAACGTTATAATCTGACTTATAGAATAAAACATTTAGATCTCGTTAATATCCAACGTTAATTGAGTCTTCTGATTCATTATAGGTTCTTTGTTGAATTTTTATCTGATGCCTTGCCTCTAACTTTTGTCAATGATTGATTGAAATGTTTACCACAATAATTTGTGAAATAATACTAAAAAGGGGATAATAATAGAAGGAAACGTTATAATCTGACTTATAGAATAAAACATTTAGATCTCGTTAATATCCACGTTAATTGAGTCTTCTGATTCATTATAGGTTCTTTGTTGAATTTTATCTGCTGCCTTGCCTCAACTTTTTGTCACTGATTGATTAAAATGTTTACCACAATTTATTAAATAATTCTAAAAGGGGATAATGATAGAAGGAAATTTATAATCTGACTTGTAGAATAAAACATGTAACTATGAATTGGATCTCGTTAATATCCACGTTAATTGAGTCTATTGATTCATTGCAGGTTCTTTGTTGAATTTTTATCTGCGCCTTGCCTCAACTTTTGTCACTGATTGATTAAAATGTTTACCACAATTTATTAAATAATTCTAAAAAAGGGGATAATGATAGAAGGAAATGTTATAATCTGACTTGTAGAATAAAACAATGTAACTGATGAATTGGATCTCGTTTAATATCCACGTTAATTGAGTCTATTGATTCATTGCAGGTTCTTTGTTGGAATTGTTATCTGATGCCTTGCCTCTAACTTTTGTCAATGATTGATTGAAATGTTTACCACAATAATTTTGTGAAATAATACTAAAAAGGGGATAATAATAGAAGGAAACGTTATAATCTGACTTATAGAATAAAACATTTAGATCTCGTTAATATCCACGTTAATTGAGTCTTCTGATTCATTATAGGTTCTTTGTTGAATTTTTTATCTGCTGCCTTGCCTCAACTTTTGTCACTGATTGATTAAAATGTTTACCACAATTTATTAAATAATTCTAAAAAGGGGATAATGATAGAAGGAAATGTTATAATCTGACTTGTAGAATAAAACAATGTAAACTATGAATTGGATCTCGTTAATATCCACGTTAATTGAGGTCTATTGATTCATTGCAGTTCTTTGTTGAATTTTTATCTGCTGCCTTGCCTCAACTTTTGTCACTGATTAATTAAAATGTTTACCACAATTTATTAAATAATTCTAAAAAGGGGATAATGATAGAAGGAAATGTTATAATCTGACTTGTAGAATAAAACAATGTAACTATGAATTGGATCTCGTTAATATCCACGTTAATTGAGTCTATTGATTCATTGCAGGTTTCTTTGTTGAATTTTTATCTGCTGCCTTGCCTCAACTTTTGTCACTGATTGATTAAAATGTTTACACAATTTATTAAATAATTCTAAAAAGGGGATAATGATAGAAGGAAATGTTATAATCTGACTTGTAGAATAAAACAATGTAACTATGAATTGGATCTCGTTTAATATCCACGTTAATTGAGTCTATTGATTCATTGCAGGTTCTTTGTTGAATTTTTATCTGCTGCTTGCCTCAACTTTTGTCACTGATTGATTACAAATGTTTACCACAATTTATTAAATAATTCTAAAAAGGGATAATGATGAAGGAAATGTTATGATCTGACTTGTAGAATAAAAACAATGTGACTATGAATTGGATCTCGTTAATATCCACGTTAATTGAGTCTATTGATTCATTGCAGGTTCTTTGTTGAATTTTTTTCTGCTGCCTTGCCTCAACTTTTGTCACTGATTGATTAAAATGTTTACCCACAATTTATTAAATAATTCTAAAAGGGGATAATGATAGAAGGAATGTTATAATCTGACTTGTAGAATAAAACAATGGAACTATGAATTGGATCTCGTTAATATCCACGTTAATTGAGTCTATTGATTCATTGCAGGTTCTTTGTTGAATTTTTATCTGCTGCCTTGCCTCAACTTTTGTCACTGATTGATTAAAATGTTTACCACAATTTATTAAATAATTCTAAAAAGGGGATAATGATAGAAGGAAATGTTATAATCTGACTTGTAGAATAAAACAATGGAACTATGAATTGGATCTCGTTAATATCCACGTAATTGAGTCTATTGATTCATTGCAGGTTCTTTGTTGCATTTTTATCTGCTGCCTTGCCTCACTTTTGTCACTGATTGATTAAAATGTTTTACCACAATTTATTAAATAATTCTAAAAAAGGGGATAATGATAGAAGGAAATGTTATAATCTGACTTGTAGAATAAAACAATGGTAACTATGATTAGATCTCGTTAATATCCACGTTAGATTGAGTCTATTGATTCATTGCAGGTTCTTTGTTGAATTGTTATCTGATGCCTTGCCTCTAACTTTTTGTCAATGATTGATTGAAATGTGTTTACCACAATAATTTGTGAAATAATACTAAAAGGGGATAATAATAGAAGGAAACGTTATAATCTGACTTATAGAATAAAACATTTAGATCTCGTTAATATCCACGTTAATTGAGTCTTCTGATTCATTATAGGTTCTTTGTTGAATTTTTATCTGCTGCCTTGCCTCAACTTTTGTCACTGATTGATTAAAATGTTTACCACAATTTATTAAATAATTCTAAAAAGGGGATATGATAGAAGGAAATGTTATAATCTGACTTATAGAATAAAACAATGTAACTAAGATTTGGTATATATATATATATATATATATATATATATATATATATATATATATATATAATATATATATATACTATATATATATATATATATATATATATATATATATATATATATATATATATATATACTATATATATATATATATATATATATATATTATATATATATATATATATATATATATATATATATATATATAATATATCTATAGTATATATTGTCATTTTTTTAAGAGAATATGCTGGTCAAATAAATAAGTGCCCTTTGATTCTTTATTTTGTGTTATGGTCAAATATCATGACTGCCTTCCTGAAAATCCAGTCCCCCTTCCGTGATTATTAAAGTAAACATAATTACTTTGCTCGAACTGAGTGATATATTATAGGTTTATTGCTCAGACTTCTGTAGCAAAGTCACAACCTTAGTGTAGATTTCTTAATTTAGCTTTTTGCTTCTTTAAATTACATTTGAATGTATATCAAATATTATTTGTACGGATCTAAAAAAGTTGAGAAACACTACTAATACTACTACTAGCAACTCACACCAGCACCAAGCCGCCTAAAAGCCAACACAGCTGCAGATAATCTTCCACCTCAATCCATTCAAAGCTTGCCTCTTTGCTCCCTCCCCAAAATTTCCAGTTTCCCTTAAATCTTTCCTTATGCCTTCTTGTCATTCCAAGTTGGAACATCCTGCTTTTGTGTTTGACTCTTGGTGGATGTCCAAAAAGCAGAATCTTTGTAAATGTCTCGTATGCAGAAAATGTCCTAGTCATTACAACCTTTGTCTTACCATAGCCCTAGAAAGTAGTATAGAACCTCATTTCTTGCACGTGTTGTTGTTTGACATACCATAAATCAAATGGATACCCAAAATTATCAGTAGAAATTCCTTTGGAAAAAGTATAATATATTATTCTTCTCCTCCTAAGCACTCATACCCCTCTTATTTAGAACCATACATGATCAATTTTATCATGTTAGATTCAAATATTCTAATCTTGGTTTACAAACTTATATTCTGAACTCAGCCATGGCTGTTCTAACTTTACATCTTCTATGGTATCAGCCATCATTACTAATAATATCATCCAGATGTGTGAATACAACAAAATATACAAATATAATAAATTTTAACAAGCTTAAGGCACTAGCTAACTTGAAAAATAGCTGAGTTTGATAAACTAGATGTCAGGACTAATTTAGGACCTAGATTTACCATTAGAAGGCGTTGCCAAGCTACTATATTCTCTCAATTCTTAGTTCTTAGCGCTGAAAAGACTGGAAAATGCGCTAGGTGCACACTGTCAACGATTTGACAAAAACCTTACTTGTGGACTATTTTTTTTCATGGATTCTACTTTTGAAAATATCGCTCTTATGTTTTCAGTAGTATTTAAAGCTATATTAAGGGCTTTATTCTAAATTTGAAAAGTTGATTTACAATTCTTTAAAACTTAATAGTCAAAGTCAGGATTAAAACTTAATAGTCTAAATCAGGATTGAGGGAGATTTAAGAGGCTTAAGGTACTTTCTTGTTCCTCATTGGGACAGTAGATTATTTACTCAAGGTTTTATTTTAATATGACAGAGAATGTATAAATTTATCATAGTTTCTGTTCCCTTTGAAGAAAGAAGGAGGGGGGGTAGATCCTTCTGAACAATTTTGTTGAGGATCATTGATGATTTTGTATCCATTCCTTGGCCGAAATGGCTTTAATAATATTTAAAGTCATGTCAAGTGTTTTATTCTGAATTTAAGAAGTTGGTTTACACTTTTTAAAAAATTTTGTATTCCAAATCAGTATTGAGGGAAGTTAAGAGGCTCAAAACATTTCCTTGTTCCTCATTTGGACGGTAGATTCATTACCCTAGGTTTTACTTTAATAAGACAGAGATAGTAAAAGGTTACCAGTTATGTGATCTTGGAAGGAAGAAGGAGACGGGCAGCCGCTTTCTGAGAACAATTTTTGCAGGAGATCATTGAGGATTTGGATCCATTCCTTGGAGGTTCATTCTCCTAACTCCATTAATTTCTAAGATAGTCATACACGCCTAAACTGAAATTTCTACTAGAAAATAGAAAAAAATTGCTATGACATAACGAGGTTGAAAAGCCAAAATATCTCCCTCCGAGATACCCTTAGCTACAGCTTGAAACATTAAAATTTCTTTAGCTTGTGTCAAAAGATTAGGGTTTTATATATCAAATGTTATCTAACCTTTAAAACCCATAAAACTTGGTTTAGGTTGGTAGAAGTTTTAAAATTTTGTCACTGGATGTATTGTATGCTTTTTGTGTATGCTGAAAGTTTTTTTATTCTCAGAATCGTTCTAATTTCTAATATAGGAACATCATAAGCTGGAATTTAAACTAGAAATAAAGTTTAGTCTTTAAGGGCAAGAATTAATTTTTATTTGGAATTTTAGGATTTTGTTGGGGGGGGGATTATTACCCAACAAAACATGGAGTTGTAGTCACAAGTAGTGGCAGTAGCAGTAGCAGTAACAGTATAAGTAGTCGTTGGAATAATTGTACTGAGAGTTTCATGTTGATATCCTCAGGCTTACTTTCCAAATTTTATATTAAAATTTTTTACGTTCAGTTTAGATTTATATTCTGTTTTTAGAAGTTGAAAGATGTTTTACCAAGTTACAAGGAGGAGGTCTTAGCCATTCCAAACCTTTTTTTGTTTCCTAATCGTGAAGATGTTCCTTTGGTTAATTTTCCTGGCTTCTCAGGACTTCGTAAATTTCAACCTGACACCCAGGAATCAGGTGCCACATCTTTTGACAGTCAAGGTATATCTCAAATGTTTGTTTGGGTACAATCAAATATATTTAAACAATAGGCCTATTAGAAAAACTTAAAGGACAAGTGGTAATATATATTTAATCTACTCTTAAGTAGCATCATTCCATTGTTCTAATACTATACTGTTTTCTTTGATCTAGGAGGAACGCTTCAAATTTTCAATTGAAAGATGTTTGGTCAAGATTGTTTTCTAAAAGCTAGAAGCTTAACATAAAGCTTAAAGCTAAAGTATTTACGTTTCTTTATAAATAAGACATATCTGTTTTTATTGTTATCGTGAATTCTTGATAGTAAGTTACGATCTTGAAACAAGCAAAAAACTGGTATATTCTGTTTACCAGAAGTTTTTAATATATTTGGTAGTTACACTATATATTCTTTTTATGTAATGTGATTTTCATGGTATAGAACATTAATTTGACTAAAAGTCCTGAATTTGTTTTTTGTTTTTTCAGTTAGAGAGTCAAAAATTTTTGTTTGTTTATAGAAGGACTTTTTTTTCAAATTTTTCCTGTAATGTGGGTTGAGTTCTATTGCACTTCAGGCATTAAATTTCTAGGAAAAATTAAATTCTAATGAAAAAGAAAATTTTAGACAAGCCTAATTTGAAATCGATGAATAGGCTCATTAATGGAGTGAAAACAGATGAGAATTATAGGTATGAAACTGTATTACTTTGTGTTTATATTTCCATCTTTTCGTGAAAGTCAATTTTTTTTTTTTAATAATGATTGAATGATTTGATTTATTGATTTTGAAAGAATCCCAACAACTACAGTAAAAACCATGGAAAAAATTTTGTGGTAATTATGCTCAAAATGAAGCGCAAACAATATCAGCTATTAGATCATGTTAAAACCAGCATCACAACGAATATCGTAAATGATATTATGCGTTTCGATGAGAAGTAACAACGAGTCCTCGAAGAAAATAAATCCTATAAAACGGATGATTCTTCGATACGTAAGCAAGAAAAGAGAAATTGAATTCACACTGAACTTTGTTTATCTGAATTGAAATGGCATAGTTGACACCCTAGGATTGAAAGGTAAAGAATAACGAATGTACATATACTCCCTTTAAACGAGCAACTTTGTATTTATTTATCTATGTATGTATACATTTTCTTTCTTGAAAAATGGTTTTGAATTACTGCAAACAGTAAAAGAATGGAAATTTGTGTTATGTAATGATGCACGAAAATAGATGACAAACGGGATGTGCGGCTTGAAGAGATGCGACAACAAGCACAAACAACCAAGGCTCCCAAGTATCACAACCAATCCCAAACGAAATTAACTGAGAGAGAAATTGGCGGTTAAAATATGCGTTACAGGCATGATCACATCGATTTATAAATGAAATATGCAGTTAGAAGAGGAGCAATAGTAAGATTAATTATATATATATATATATATTATATATATATATATATATATATATATATATATATATATAATATCTATATATATATATATATATATTATATATATTATATATATATATATATATATATATATATATATATATAATATATATATATATATATATATATATATATATATATATATATATATATATATATATATATGTATATATATATATATAGATATATATATAGATATATATAGACACACGTGTTTAGAAGAAATGTGACACCGAGCATGTGAGCGAGTCAAAAATGAAAATGAAGAGCAAATACACACGCAGTTAGAAGAACAGCGGCGGCCTGTCAAAAATTAAAGTGGAAGCAAGACGCATGCGGTTAGAAAGACATGCGACACCGAGCATGTGAGCAAGTCAAAAATGAACAGCAAAGACAACATGCGGTTAGAAGAAATGTAACATCGAGCATGTGAGCGAGTCATGAAAATCAACCTGGACATGCATAGTCTATTGATCTTCTAACACCATTATTTCGATACGATCACCTCTGGAAAAAAAAACAATAAATGAGAAAAATAAACACGCATGCGTTATCTTTCTTCTGGCCAAAAAAAAAAAAAAAATGCAAAATTCCACATTTTTTGTTTATAGGAGCTTGAAACTTCTACAGAAGGGTTCTATAATGTGATGAATCTGATGTGATATTCATCAAAATTCCTTGACTAATAGGGGATGTTTTCCCCCTTTTTCAAAAACCATGTAAATTTTCTCAGGCTCTTAGCTTTTGATAGGTAGTAGTAAACTTATATTTGGAATAAAAATGATCATCTTATAAGCATGATCAGATTATTCTTTTGATGTGTCTATTGATATCAGAGTCCGTCTCCGATATCCGATGTCTATTGATATCAAAATCCGAGATTTGAGCTGCCTACTGTTGAGCCAAGTTGTTTCTTACTGACTGTTCGTTAGCACGAACTGTATGATACAAGATTAGTTCGGACGAGGGGAAGGTGGAGGTTAGAAATTGATGTATAATCCCCAGGGCTGTAACCAAGAATTTTATTTGGGTGTAGGTTGTCTTCTCTGGTGGTGGGGTTCTTCTCTTGATTTCTGTGAATATTTCTGGTCTACGCTGTTATTATGAAAGCCAAGAATAAAGTTTAACCCAAAATGAGCATTAACCCCTGAATAGGAGGGGGACTGCCCTATCCTCAACATCATGGTCACAGAAGCTGTGGAGGGTGCTCCTTACGTCAGAAATTGAGAGTCCTATTCTAGTCCTATTTTATAAGCCAAAAGTGATTAGAGACCCACCCGCCGTGGGGAGAGGCTAAAAACATTTTCTCCCTTCACTTAGATGCATCTTTTCTTGAGCCGTCAACGGAGCATTCAAGTCAATTCGTACTAAGACTACCCCATTAGGAATTGACTTTCCACATCAAAACTATTAATTCCCCGTTAGTATTTTTGGTTTTATAAGTCGTAATCTGACCAAAAATAAAGTTTGTCGTGTCAACAGAGGCCGTTTTCGGAAAAAAAAATACTGAAACCCAAGTTTTTGAAGAAATCAGATGACGTAAATAGAATCCGGTTTGTAAAGGTAAAAGTGTAAAGGATGCGGCAGTAGACCCTTTAAGTCCAAACCGGTGGTGCTGATCTCCATCTTAAGGCCCTTCGCCAGAAAGTGCAATTGGGGGATAGGAGCCGGATAATTTTATATATATTTATGTATTTTTTCTCGAAAACGGCTCTATATTTTTCGGAAAAAATTTGTATCTTGGGATATTCTCGTAGAAAAAAAAAACGATCTAGATTTGTCAGAAGTCTGAGAAAATTTGGTAAGAGCCTTAATTTAAGTTTTTGCAAATGACGTCATGGACTATGTTAGTACATCATATAAGCATTTCTTATGACATCATATATGACATCGCATAAACATTTTCTTGTATGAAGTCATGCATAGCATAAATAAGAGTTGTGTTTGCAATACATCAGTTATTTATATAATATAATGTCTGTTGGAAGCCCCATAAACGAAAATTTGCACCATCAATAGTGACAATACCAATACGGGCAGCTAAAGCAAAGGCCGTTGCTTATTGTCTGAAGTAATCAAAATCCAAAAATGTGTTAAAAAAGAAAATGAAGAGCAAAGAGACTGGCGGTTAGAATATATGCAAAAACGACAACTAGAGCATGTCAAAAATGAATGAAGAGCAAAGACAAACGCGGTTTTAAGAAATGTGACACCGAGCATGTGAGCGAGTCAAAAATGAAAATGAAGAGCAAAAACACACATGGTTAGAAGAAAATCGGTGCCGTGTAAAAATGAAAATGAAAAGCAAAGACTCTCACGTGGTTAGGAGAAATGTGACACCGAGCATGTGAGCGAGTCAAAAATGAAAATGAGGAGCAAATACACACGCGGTTAGAAGAACAGCGGTGGCGTGTCAAAAATGAAAGTGAAAGCAAAGACACATTCGGTTAGAAGACATGTGACACTGAGCATGTGAGCAAGCCAAAAATGAACAGCAAAGACAACATGCGGTTAGAAGAAATGTGACATCGAGCATGTGAGCGAGTCAATGAAAATCAACCTGGACAGCGATAATCAAAACGTGTCAAAATTGAAAATGATAGCGCTGATGTTTTGGTTTGGGATTTTGACATGGATAAGGTCATCAGTGCCTACCATACCTTTGTTAAAAACAAAGTTTTGGCGATATGTATTTCATAATAACGAAAGAAAAGCGCCGAGGTAAAAACAAACAAAAATAAATTGAAAACGATAGCGATGATGATTGGGTTATGGATTTTGACATGGATAAGGTCATCAATGCCAACCATACCTTTGAAAATCAAAAACCTGGACTAGATAAATCGTTGGAAGAAAATGGAAGAAAAGTTTTCTATCCCACCCACCTGAACAATTAAAGAAACGAAGCATCGGCGATATGTTTTTTCATAATGACAAACGAAAGGCAGTGGCAAAAGAAGAAGTTCTTTTTTTCCCACCACCTGAGCAATTAAAAGAAGCCAAGTTTCGGCCATATGTCTTTTATAATGACAAAAGACAAGGCGAGGCAAAAGTTAAAGGTCCAGTAAAAAAAAATAGTTATTTAACAAAGGCACTACTTCTAATTTAAGGTCCATTTGAACGTCATGACATCAAGAAAAGGCTCAAATCGTCTTCGTTTAGAAGACAAGTGACAATAAGAATCCATATATAGAAGCGTGCTGAGTGCCGGGGCCCTGCGGCAAAGCCCCCAGGCTCCCCGTACTATATATATATATATATATATATATATATATATATATATATATATATATATATATATATATATATATATATATATATATATATATATATATATTATATATATATATATATATATATATATAAATGTATATATGTTTATATAAAATGATATAATTCATGATAACTCGTTGGAAGAAAAAGAAGATTTGTCACGCCACCTGAACAATTAACAAATCTACAACCTGGACCGTCATTTAAAACTAGACCAATAAGGGCAGCTAAAGCAAGTCGCAACAGCTAAAGAAAAAGACTTGGAAAAACCGACAGTGAGATTCACATTGAATTGTAAACGAAATTCTGATTAATGAATCTATGGTTGGAAAATGGAAAAGATGTACGTATATGTTAAAAAAAAAATCGAAAATAACAGTAAAGAACAGAGAAACGAGGATTATACAAGCCAGTGAGAAATGTAGATTAGATTGTGAAAAACATCGATTAACGTAGATTCAAGAAAGATTAATTAATTAACGTAGATTAATTAAAGATTAATTAACGTAGAGAAAGTTCAAGACTGAGAGATTTATTGAAGATTAAGACGTCTAGAAAAAGCAGTTTAAGATTATCTTGTAGTTTTTTAAGGTGAACTGAAAGTATAGAATCAAAAGTGTTAAGATAAGTCAGAAAAGTGTTAAGTTTTATCTCTCCATGATCCCACACAGAAATAACATCATCGACAAACCGGCCCCAGAAACGGGGTTTCAGAGGAAAAGCATTCAAAGCGGAGGTTTCAATAAATTGCTTGTAAGACGTGGCTGAAACATATTTGCAATCTATAACGCCTTAAGAAATTAAATGCGACGATGTATGAATCTAAACTGCTTAAAGCAAAAGCTTTCTGAGGTAAAGATGAACAAAAATGGACAATGAAATATATGTTTGGAAAACCAAGGAACAGCGATGACTGGCCACACAAACGATTTAAATAGGTCAAGACTTAAAGAAGAATACATATTTTTTGTAGGGTGTGGCTTTATCGAACCTGTGGTGACGTCCTGACATCAAGAAAAGGCATAAATTGTCTGCGGTTAGAAGACAAGCGACAATGCGAATCCATATATAGAAACGTGCCGAGTGCCGGGGTCCGGTGATGAAGCCGCCGCTCTCCCTGTGCTATATATATATATATATATATATATATATATATATATATATATATATATATATATATATATATATATATATATATATATATATATATTATATATATATATATATATATATATATATATATATATATATATATATATATATATATATATATATATATACATTTATCAAATGCCATGGATCAGAAGATTGTTAAACTTCTACACAAATAAAAATGTTGAAAATACAAAAATTTTATTGAACGAAATTTTACACAACTAATATGGTTCTTTGAGTTTACATATTTCTCAGTTTTTTGTCTGTAATTTTTTCAAAAGTTGCTTGGAAATCTAATTTCCTTTACTCTTCCTTTTCCATCGACAAAATTGCTAAACTGTTTAATCTATTCCGATCCATAGTCGATCTCAGATAGTTTCTTTTATGAATTTTAGCCTGGAATATGATCTTTCTCCAGAAGCAGCGCTTGCTGGAATATGATCTTTCTCCAGAAGCAGCGCTTACTGGAATATGATCTTTCTCCAGAAGCAGCGCTTACTGGAATAGTTAAGAATCTTCGGAGAGTAATAAACAAGTTTTGGAAATGCCGGTGCTCTATTAGTATCTGATAAAAATTTAGACATTTGAAATGTATGTTCAAAAATTTATGAAGAAAAAACATTTCAAAATTCTGGTAGAAAATACAAAATTTTACATTTTTTCTAGAAAGGAGCTTGAAAACTCTACAATTTGGTTTCTGATATAGTGAATCTGATTGTTTGATTTTCATTAAGAAACAGAATCGAAAATAAATTTCATTGCTTTCGAGTGTTTTTAATTAATTTTTCAAACTTTCGATTTTTTTGTTCATTTTAAGGGTAATGCTGGGGCCTTTCAAATGCAGATCGACGCCTCCGTGATCTTTATTCTGGTAGAAAATACAAAATTTCAAATTTTTAGATAACAGCTTAAAACCTCGACAACACGGTTCTCTACTATAGTGGACCTGATGGCGTGATTTTAATTAAGATCTCTTGATACTCGGGGACTGTTTAGCCCCTTTTTTGAAATAACACAAATTTTCTGATGCTCGTAACTTCTGACAGGTTATATTAGACATGATACATTTAGAGATATGGTTGTTCTAGTTTTGCCAAAATTTCTTTTTTAGAGTTTTCGTTATTATTGGATTGAGTCGCCCAATAATTACTGTCCATTACCACGGTCTGTTGGTTAATCTTCAAACACAGATATTAGGTAGCAGAGTCCCTTTTTCAGAATAGATTTTTAGGGTTGCTTCTATTTTAATTCCCTGACCCCCTGCTTTGGATATAGTCTATAGCTAAATTTGGTCTCATTAGGCCAAATTTGACCAAAAAAGGGGTAGGGGAGCTGCAATTGTTAGAGTAAGAAGAATATATTTTGGAAGAGTTTTGAAGTTGAGTTCATTTCCACTTCCAATTTTTAAATACTATTGTTTCTAATATCTTGATTTCGTCACAACTTTAGAAAATCCATTTTTATCTCTTAAATTCTCGTAAATAGAAAAGCAGTGTGGTCTACGAAGTTCTCTGCACAATTGGTTCAATTTACGGGTACACGGTTTAATTTTGGCTTACTTTCTAATGATTATAAATTATTTACTCGATTTGATCATAATCAATACTTGTGGATTATATAACTTTACCGAAATAAAATTATTCTGAATTAGGAAGTTTTTAACCAATACTTTACCGTTTTACTATAGCCAAAGATCAAGAGAAAAAAAAAATGTCCATAAATGGGCTATAATTTAGTTTCCAAATATAATAACTAATTCAGAAAGAGAATAAAAAAGTATCTAGTGGTATGTTCACCTAATTCCAGTAATGGAAATATCTCCAAATTTACTATGAGACCCCCTCCTTTTTGAATAGGTGCCATGCTTTGATTTTATAATAGTCATTGTAAAATAAAACTTTCATTATAGGACGAGTGCTTCTCGAAATCCCTTTAAATTTAGACACTTGTAGCAAAATAAAAATATATTAACTCACAGTCCGGCTTTCGAATGTACGATATTGATGTTCAGTTGATATCAATTCAGTTGATTTAACGCTATCGATGATCTAGATTCAACTAAACAAAACACGTTCAAATAAGATTCCTTACCACGACTTGCGAGAGAATTTTTGACATTTACTAAAATAGTATAATGTTCTGAATACGAACTAACATTGGCAGAAAGATCTATATTTCAAACTCTTTGTCTGGTTTTTAAGAGTTGTAAATCATTGAGACAATGATTCTGGAAAGCAGTGATAAGATTATGTCGGTTGAATAATCAATAGGGTTAGCCGTCCTAGGCGAAAAGTAAATAGATATATTTTTTAATTATTTGAATAATTCATAATTTACCCATTATCGTGAAAAGCAATTAGCTTTAAATTCAAAGTTTTTAATTTTCCTTTTAACAGTAATGCAGGGTCCGATTGGATCCAATCGTACTTTATCTTGCCATGGCTGAGCTTACAGAGTCACGTCACTGACCCCCATCCCAAACCAAATAATTGGATGCACTAGGATTCAAAACACTCGCCCATCGGACAAAGGGTTCCAAATCCAGCGCACCAACCGCTTGGCTAGGACCGCTCGGTCCGGTTCATACGTTTAATTTAAATAACTGAGCTGTTTCAAACTATATGCTATTCATATTTTCATGTGTTTCCATCATCTTGAAACAGAGCTTTTTAAATAATAACGTAGATTAGGTATGACAATTTATTTTTTATTTAATTACTAATAGTATATTTTTGAAAGAAAATACATCGTACATATTTTTGACCATGCTTAGGAGTATAAAAATGGAATTTATCACTAAAAACACCAGATTTTGAGAAAGATATTAGCATTGTTTAAGATAGTAAAATAGCATCAAAATGAAGAAGATCACCTTAAAGGTAAGTTGTGGTGGATATTTATCTATCCGAAAGGCGCTTTTTATATGCTACTTCTGGAATTACAGTAACTAATGATGCTAATGGTGTTTAGTTGAAGCTTTTTTGCAACGTTTTTCGGTGTATTTTAAAATGCTACTACTAAAAACTCACCGTAGCACTAAACCGCCTGATTCCAGTACAGACACGCACGCTCCTCCTCCATCCCAATCTATTCAAAGCTGCCCTCTTTACACTAGTAGTGGAGGCATAAGGTTTCCGACGACACCCTTGTCCCTTCGAATCCCCGTGTTGGCATTTTTTTTAAGCTACTGGGTGTTTGGCAGAGTTTTCTTCAAGATTTTTTTCTTCAAGAATTGTTTCTTCAAGACGTTTTTTCAAGTTTTTTTTTTCAAAAGATTTTTTTTCTTCGAGATTGCTTTTTCTTCAGTACATTCTCCCCGTCGGGGCCTTCTCCAAGATGCTACTCCAATGTTTACTTATGTAGATGACATAGGCTTTTTTGGTGGAGGTTACACGAGACCATGTTTGCATTCTCAAGGTTATAACAGATGTATATTTTAATTGCAGCTAGTACACAAAGGTATCCCATTATGCGATCTAGACATGTATTTATTGTCAAATTGATTTTCAGTGTTTCCAATAATAAAGGAATCCCGTTATCCAATCTAACTGTGTGTTGATTCTCAATTTGTAGCGCACCGTATATTTTCCCGGTACATGGTTTTGTTTTGTTCTCTTACTGGGTAATGGACCGGGCAATTTTTATGTTTCTTCAGAGTGTAAGTTTTGCATGCAAACGTGAAAGTTCATCAGTACACTTTTCAAGATAAGTTGTGAAAGAAGGAATTTTAAAAAAGGATATTATCTGAGCATACCAACAGGTAAGATTCGAAGTACACTATGGATAGGGGCACCCCTCCCCTCTCTCCCTCTCCCTTCCAAAAAATATGGTGAGCATATTTAAATTGTAGCTTACATAATTATCTATATAAAATTAACAGCTAAATACTTAACCTCCCTGCCATTGCATAGTTCTAACGATGATATAGTAATCTTATTCTATCACGTCAAAATATGCTTTACCATCGAAATATATATTCCCTGGTTTTTAAATACTTCCTGATTCTTACAGGTGGGTAAACACAAGTTGATCACCATCCGGCTCCTATATGGATTAAACCTTAATTGTGAACAGATATCATCACGCATACCGTTAAATAATTGTGAAAACGGGGTGCTATCGTATTTCTTTTATGTTATTTAGAGTTTTTGACCGAATACATTACGGGCGGTTTCACAATAAAGAAGGATTTATCGGATCAAATTGACGAGTTATTTCCACAATAAATCTTTAGCTTGCGAGAGAAGTGGAGGAAGCAATGATTAGTATTTTTCATATGGAAAATGTAACTACCTCTATTTGAGTAGTCAGTGTTAATTTAGGGAAGGAGGGTGGAGACCGAGTGTAAGCTATTTTTTTTTTTTTTTTTTTAAGTAACAATGGGTTTATTAAAAAAAAAAATATATACATCATCGATTCCCTGAAGCAATGCTTGTGCGGGAGAACTAAAAAATTTAATGTATATTCCAGGAAGTTGATAAGCGCCTGGGATGTGAGGGCAAAGGGGGTGATTTATTAGAGGTGAATTTAATAAGAAACATAATACTTGTTGGAATTAGAATTTTTTAAGTGTTAATTTATTTGGAAAACCAAAAATTTGTTTGTTTTCAGCAGAACCCAAACCGGAGGAGCTTCCTCCCCCCCAAAAAACCTAGCGTATGAGCTGGTCCAACCTTGCAAAGCGGTGAAGATGCGACCACTTCACTGCTCACTGTTTAGGCGAGAATATGGACCTTTACTGGCCAGCATGCAATGCGAAGATGCGTAGAGGATCACCCTATCGTAAGTAATATTGCAATTATTTAAGACTCATAGATAGCGAAAATTAACGAATTATGCATATAAAAAGGTATTTTTATATGTTTTTTTACGCGTGGCGGAGATCTGAAAAAGTAATAAGATATGGAGGGAGCCCTTGTTGGATGCCTCTGGAAGGGGAGTTTGTGGAGCCCCTAGCATCAAAGAAATAGGTTTTTCACCACGATTAAAATAATATATATTCTTTTAGCGGTTATTTGTACCATTTCAAAAGAAAATATAGTGTGAATCGTAGCTTTAGGTTCACCTAGTGATATTTTCGCCAGCTCGAGGAGTATAATGGTGATAACCACGGACCTCAGCTTAATAATAATATTGTTTTTTTTAAGCTAACATGTTCTTTTTATAGGTTGTAATCATAAGTGTTTCAAGGGGAAAATAAGTTATTATTCTTTTTACAGGCTCCCGCTGAAATACCAGCAGAACTGGCCGACAATGAACTGAAATGGATTGAACGATTGCAAGAAGATGGATTTGGCAAAGAACCAACCACCACCCCGCAAATGGACACCTCCGTAAGAAAAATTGCAATTATTTGAGACTCGTGACGAAATTTCAATGGAGAGGGAATGACAACGTTGTGGTGAACCTTATTCGAAGTTGTTTAGAGGAGAAAGGGGGGCCCCACCCCTCAAAATAGAGCTATAGGTTTCTTTGTCAGCTTAATAAGTGGATAGTTGTTGGAGACGTTCGGTCCTCTGAATAGAATTGTAGGTTTCTTTTTCAGCTTAAGACTGAGACAATTTGATAGTTTATGGAGGGGCTTTGTCCCTCAAAATATTACGGACTAATAATATATTCTTTTTGCAGCCGAATATATGTTTTACAGGTTATAATTACAACTGTTTCAAAGGGAAAATAAGTTGCTATTGTTTTTAGGTTCACCTAGCAACATTATCGCCACTCAAGGGGCCTGCAATCTCAACGATGGTATTAAATCGTTAATGGAGACAAAAACAAGCCCCAGAAAGTGAATAGGGGGGGTAACTTTTAATAGTGTGGGGGTTACTCCAAATAGTGTAGCTCGCCCTATCTTCGACTTAGATGGTCTCATAGCTGATTTTGGGCTTGACCAGGACTACGAATGGGAGGATTATGAGCTATCACCCAATGAGCCCGAAATCAGCGAGCAGACCTCAGCACGGTGGCGACCAGCTCCCTCAGCACCCTACATTGCCTGATTTTACTTGTATTATTCTGCCTTGTGTAATGTTTATATCTTTAGGGCTGAGTTTTTGGGGATCCATTAAAAACCCTTACAGCTGGTAATATTATGACGGATCCTACGGACAGTGCACTCCTATGCAAGAAAGATTCCACCCCTTCTTGAACGACCGATTCAGGAGGGGTGGGAGGGATTGCATTAAACCCATCCATCGTGCAAAAAATGTATTTAAATGAAAAGTCGGGTGAAGTGTACCCGCATTACATCCAAACTGGAATGTAAATGTAACAAAATTTAAAAAGAAATTGGTTTTAAGAGGTGGGAGGGAGAAGGGGATGTAAAATATAGTGCACATTTAAGGGGTTGTCAAGGTGTTCAACGCTTTCGTTTCGACACGGGGCTATAGTGCTTCAAATAAGCAGTCCTTGTCGCAGGCCATAAACCCCTGAGAGATGATGCTAGTAAGACACTTTTGGACAATTTGGCAGTTAATGGAGGTGAGGAGGGGGCAGAGTTTCCAAACGTAGATTTTTAACTGTTTAAAGGGCAATATCTTGTAACACTTAAAGGAATATACATTTTGGATAGGGCTTACAAACATCAAAAGATTCGTCTTAGAGTGTTACAGTATGATACGAAGTTTGAAGAGGGAGAACTTAAAGATAAAAAGGGTGTAATATATTCAGTAAAAGCTCTGTCCATTGAATCGGTGAAGCACTGGGTATGGCTTCTTTACGAACCGGAAAGTTGAAGTTGTTGATGGCGTGCGGGTAGATGGTTCTTCTTATAATATCATTCCCAAATCATCTGAGAAGCTGCTAGTCTTAGCTGCAAAATCATCTGATAAGCAGCTAGTTTCAAATGGAAAATATTTGATAATGATAATACGTGCTTGAATAAGATCCGTTTTCTACATTCCGATAGGTTCCCCAGTTAGTTAATTCAGTACAAAAATGTGACGATTTTAATAGTTTCCCCCTCCTTTAACGACGTTTTCCAGATGATGAAATGCATGATTTTCTGACGTATAAGGGCACTTACCCATATGAGTACTACAACTTGCCTCGAAGCTGCACGAGGAAACATTGCCGCCCATCGAAGCGTTTTATGACTCTCTTCACGATCGTCTATGCACCACTGCCGGTTATGAGTTTTGCTGAAAAGTTTTGGCCAGGGAGGCTGTAAAAATGGGAAGGATTATTGTAAAATATACCTGGCAAGTTATGTATTGATGTTGTTGATTGTCGTATGTTAAAACACAGACAAGATCTATGAGGAATTTGGGCTGGATTTGGGGTATTATTTTTCAACTCCTCATTTGGTGATGGATTTAATCCTTAAAAGCAGTAGAGAGAAACTATGTCTGGTTACCGACGTGGATCACCACTTATTTGTAGAGATCCATGCGGGGGGGGGTTATCTTTCCACTTAGATCGTAATCCTAGAAACTGACTCGACTGGACAACGCACCGGTGAAAAGTCGGATGCGGTTTTTTCTTGATATGAACTCCCTTAATCCGTCGACAATGTCTTACTATCTTTTCTGTGTGGAATTACAAATGGCTGGACAATCCTTGTAATCCAAAGTTTCCTGGCATTGCTACTGTTGAGGAGAATGGACCACGAGGAGTTTTTTTTTTTAATAGATGGTTAAATACCAGTGGAACTTCTTGATTTGGTAAAGGATTTTGTTTTCCCATGCATAAACAGACCGGTGTCTAACGACTCTCTGAGTCCCTATAATATTCTCTTTTTGTAGAGTATAGGGGTATGCCCTGGACACCATCAAAACTAAAGCCTATTGCCGACCTTCATCCAAACAGAATATTGTTTTACACCATATTCTTTGCGGTGGATGCTAGCCAACGGTTTCATGGTAACAAAATTCTTAGAGCCCTCCAATTCGATCAAAAGCGTTATATGAAGACGTCTCCTGACACCTTTGTCATTAAACGCTCTGAAGCAAAGAAGAAGGTTGAAAAAGAGATCTTAAAGCCTATTTTAAATTCGGTAAGATATTCGGAAGGCCGAATAAATTCGGCCTTCGGGAAGATATTCGAGAATATGCGCAATCGTTGTGACGTTGTAACTACCCAAAAGAATGTCTACGAATCATTGCCGATCCGAATATTATTATTTTTAGAATCGGAGACGGGGAGCAACTTTAATTTCCATGATGTGCTTGCAGGTCCGAAGGTGTACTCTGTGCAAATGCACAATGAGGAAGTCCGAAAAGTCTGCAAGGGGGTGCCTATGCAATATGAAGGGAAATTTCGACTAGAGGGTGCATAGAAACTATGTATAGAATAATTTAGTTCCAAGAGCGAAGGTCATGGCGATTCGCTCTTAAAAATTTAAAAACTACAAGGTTAGAGTCGAGAATAATTTCATGTAGACAATATCGGATAAGGTCTATGTGTGTGCAGACGGTATTTTAGGTATAAGTTTGTTGCGTGTTTGCGCCAGGCGGAATCGTTGTTGACGTTTGTTTTTCATATACAAGTGTATTTTTCTATATCTTTAAATAAAAAGTGTTTAATATTATACTATTATTTACTTTTATCCCTCTACCGCCAGCCGGCCCGGGTCTTCGGCCGCCGCATTGGCCGTTTCCGCCTTCGGGGGGTGGGGGACCCCTTATAAGTGCTTTTAATGTTTAAGTGCCTATTTTTTCTAAATATGTTGTTTTTCCAAGTGCTTATTTTATTTAAATATGTTGTTTTTCCCAAGGGCTTGTTCTATTTAAATATCTTGTTTAAAAATAAATTTGTAGTGCATTTATTGTCATTAAAGATAACACGTATTTTATTTTTGTGTTTTCTGGCATAGGGAATTAGTATTTATTCAATAGATTGAGGTTAAGTTAGTTGTATTTTGACAGCGAGAAGATTTATATGCATTAGTTTAAAACACCTTTCAGATTGTTTCTTTGCGGACTATCATGTCTGTCAAAACGAAATTTTTAACGAAAATAATTCAAAATCGAAATAAAATGTTTTTAGAAATCCGAAAAACATTTACTATTTCTATAGCGTGTGGCATGAGTCTTATGATAAAATAAAGACTGCACCAGACACAAAATTCATCCGGGGACTTTACGCGTTTAATATTATTTAATCAAACTCGAAGTTGATTATTATTGATTTAGCTGAATCCATTGTAGAATATTCTCGGAAAATGTTACAATTATTTATGGTTCGATCTCATCTTGAAAAAATTCCCGTAACCGTCGTTCTCCAAAATCTCTTTCATCAGAGCAAATTTAAGTATACGAGGCGTATACTTACTATATCATCTGCCGGGTTGTTCGTGATTCAAGTTCACTCATAACTTTAAACAAAACAAATATATCCTGGTGAACCGAAATTTCTACTCTCGGCATACAATCAGGCCATGAATAAATTCTATGGTTACAGTATATTGAATCTCAATCAAAACACACCCTAGGATTTTACGTGTAGTCACTGGTATTTTTGACAATGCAATTACCATATATTTAACAGTGAACAGTAAAAAAGGCCATTAGTTGCCATCATGATACTGAGGAAACTACATGAAAACAGACATTTATTTTGCGTCCTAGTTAATTCAAAACCGCGGCTTAGGAAGGCTATACTTAAATACGGGGTTGACAAAGAATTCATTAATCTTCTGCCTGAGCTTTTTTCTAATTTAACTGAAGGCAATGTTCAAATGTCAGAAGTAGTTAAGCAACAAAAAAGATCGTTCTCTTGCAACAAAAATAAGAGAAGAATTTTAAAAGAAAACGGCTTCTTTTAGCGGGCGGTATCTTCTTTACATTGTTACTGCCAATAATTGCAGAACTTATAAACAGTTTTCTCTAAAAAAGATGGATAAACCGTACAAGCTGACACCAATAGAACTCGCCCTTTCACTAAAAAAGCACTTTGATGACCAATCTTAGTAAATTTATTAACAAATGAGGCAATTGTCGATGATGAAAAATTACTTTTGCATCAAGATGCCCTTCGACTACTGGACTTGCTAAAACCCTACCGCGAAAGTTTATTTAAAGTAAATGTCATTAATCGTATCCAACCTCAAAATTCACCACCAAAACAAGAAGAAGCGTTGCCATTGGCTAAAGTTTTAGCAAGTTTTGCAGACCTTTTAACCCCAATCGTATCGCGAGCAATGTAAAGAATCTTGACCTATCTCGCTAAAAGGGAATATGTATGATTTGATGGTAAAAAAAAATCAATGGCAAGACCTACAGTCTAATTGATTTGATATCAGATTTGATTTGGAAATCGTGGAAGACTTGCATCATTTTACAGTCATTTATATAAATTTTTAAACTCATCAAACTTCCCAAAAGTCTTATCGCCAATCAATATGACAATCGTGGTGGTCACTTCACTATATGTTTAAGTTCTAAATGGTTCTAGTTTTGAAACGTTCTTATCAGAATGTTGGTGAAGCGGGAAGCCGAGTCACTGAACTTCAAAAGAAGCTAGCAACAGAGTATTTACAGAATGAACAATTTACACTCTTCATCGAAAGCATAGAGTTCATGGTGGTCATTATCGAAAAACTAAAGCCTTTTTCCCATTGTTTGCATTACAATTAGATCTTTTGATTGTAGACGAGGTTCAAATGCTTCACAGCAGTCCATTCAAGTATATTTCTCTTGCAACCAGTGATTTTGGTCGCTATGCATATGCCGTTCAATTGCGGTCAAAGTGAGGTTATGAAGTTGCTAAAACTCTTGAATCCATTTTTGAACAAGATTGTTATAGGAAAATTCAAACAGGATCGAGGTAATGAATTCGTTAATCCACATGTAAAAAAAAGTTTTTGTTGAAATATCATAGACTGCTCTATCATAGTTATAGTCCAATAAAGTGGCATTGGCTGAACGATTGATAAGAACTATTCGACTTTTTATCTCAAGATAGTGTACATTGAAAAATACTGGTACTTTTATTCATGATCTAGATACAACCATGTTGATTTATAATCAGCGTCCTCATCGACCCTTGTCCAATGTTAGTTCTCTAGAAGTTAACCGAGGAGACCTTGATACCCTTGACATTTTTCTTAAACGATATTCCAATGAAAGGCAAGTAAAAAAGAAGATATTTAATGTGGTGACAGTTTTGGTGACAGTTGGTGACACAGTTTGAATCAATCGAACTAGTAATATTTTTGAAAAGGGAGATTACTTATAGTCCACTGAGCTTTTTGAAGTGTCAAAAGTCTTAGAAACTAAACCTGTAACTAAACCTAAAACTAAAGTTTTAGAAACTAAACCTGTAACTAAACCTTAAACTAAAGTTTTAGAAACTAAACCTGTATCGTTTACTAGATAAAAAAGATGAAGAGATTCTTGGCAGTTTTTATGAGTATGAATTACCAAAAGTTAAAAACAATGGAATGTATCACATTGAAAAGATATTAGAGTCGAACTCTAATATCCCTATCACCGGGCAGCGCAATAGCTCTGCCTTAGTAAAGAACAATGTTGGCATAATGTATTATTTTTTTTCTTCCATACCAGGGCACTTCGTATCGAAAGAGTTGTCGTAGAAACTTCGAAAAGGGCTCAATCGATTGGAAATTGAAATGGCTAGTGTCCTTTTTGTAGACGAAAGTGATTGGAAGTCCTCTAACACCCCTTCTATAACCACCATTTCCCCAAACACTTCCAATCAAATTTTGAGATAGCCATTTTGTTAAACGTAGTTGAACGTTCTGGAAATTAGATCTTTGAGGATGACAACCCCCCCTCACAGCCGTTAGGGTAAGGGTTGTAATTTATGCCCTGGGGGCATACAAGGTGTTTATAGAAAGCGTTGTCGTAGAAACTCAAAAAGGGCTCATTCGATTGGAAATCGAAAGGCCTAGTGCCCTTTTTGATAGTCGAAAGTAATTGAAAGTCTTGACGTTTTATTGTAAAGATCGATGTGGGTACATTGTATTACTTTTGTTTTTGTTTAGACCAGGGCACTTCATGTTGAAGGAGTTGTCATAGGAACTTCGAAAAGGGCTAATTTGATTGAAAATAGAAAGGGCTGATGCCCTTTTTAATAGTAATTAGAGGGCAACAAATGAAGTAATTAGCGTGAAACTACCACAAATCAGCAGCGATAACTAATGAACCCAAGCGTACTACCACAAAACGCAGCGATAACTAAATGAAACCCAGAACGAACAGAAATTAAATAAAACCGAGTAAACTCAAACGAGCAGAAATTAACGTGAGTAGGGCTCAAAAACCCCTATGGCTTCCTAGACTAGAACATAATTTGCGCCTTACTGGAAAAAATACAAATGAATGGGCATTTTCAGTCGTTTAATATACATAAACTGATATTTTAGTAATCAAATGTTAATATTACTTGATTTAAAGTTATAAAAGTAAAAAACATTTACATTTTTTTCAGTAAAGTGCAAATTATGTTCTGGTCTTGGCAAGGCATAGGGTTTTTGAGCCCTACTTATGTTGAATTCTGCTTGTTTTGAGTTTGACTCGGTTATTTATTGTAATTTCTGTTCGTTTTAGGTTTCATTTATTTATCGATGCTGATTTGTGGTAGTCTCACGCTTGGTAAATTATTTAATTTGATTTTTGCTCATTTTTGGTTTAATGGAGTTCTTTACTTTTCTTTGAAAAACATGTTTTGTGGATTTTTTTAATTAATCAAGAAAAGGCTCAAATTGTCCGCGTTTAGAAGACAAGCAACAGTGAGTCTATATATAGAAGCCGGCTGCGTACCGAGTACCGGGGATATATATATATATATATATATATATATATATATATATTATATATATATATATATATATATATATATATATATATATATATATATATATATATATATATATATATATATATATTATATATATATATATATATACTATATATATATTATATATATATATATATATATATATATATATATATATATATATATATATATATATATATTATAAGACCCCAATTCTGAGCTAGTGGATTGGGTTAGCGATGGAAGCTAGTGCCGCTGTATAATAGCTAGAAATATCATTGAGACTTTTAAAGGAGCTCAATTGAATGAAAATTAAAAGTTCTACTGCCTTTTTTCAAAAGTCAAAAGAGATTGGGAGCTTGCAGTCCTCCCTAGCCCAATGACAAACCAACCTCATTCTGTCAAAATTTTGAGACAGCCATTAGCATAGTAGAATGATCCAGTAACTCTGTCTCTAGGGATATTGGGTATTTAACCCCCCACAATTAAGCAATTGGCCCAATATTTCTTAAAACTAGATCAAAAGACATTGCTTACAAAGTTGTCAATAAGACACCTCATTCATAGGCAGCACACTAGCGCTGCCTAAGTAAAGAACAATGTGGGCACAATGTGGTTTTTTTTCTCCATACCCGGGCACTTCGTAACGAAGGAGTTGTCGTAAAACTTCGAAAAGGGCTGAAACACTTCCAATCAAATTTTGAGATAGGCATTTTGTCAGCGTAGCTGATTCCCAGATAGAAAATATCTTTTTGAGGAGGACACTCCCCCACAACCCTCGGTTCAAGGGTTTTAAGTTATGCCTTGGGGGCATATAACGTTTTTATAGAAGGCGTTGTCGTAGAAACTTCAAAACAGGCTCATTCGATTGGAACTTCAAAGGGCTAGTGCCCTTTTTAATAGTCAAAAGTGATTGGAGGGCAACTAGCCCCCCACGCCCATCATTCCCCCAAACACATCCAATAACATTTTTAAATAGGCATTTTGTCAGCGTAGCTGATTTCCAGATAGAAAATATCTTTTTGAGGAGGACACTCCCCCACAACCCTCGGGGCAAGGGTTTTAAGTTATGCCATGGGGCCATATAAGGTTTTTATAGAAGGCGTTGTCGTAGAAAATTCAAAACAGGCTCATTCGATTGGAAATTCAAAGGGCTAGTGCCGTTTTTAATAGTCAAAAGTGATTGGAGGGCAACTAGCCCCCCCCCCCACGCCCATCATTCCCCCAAACACATCCAATAAAAATTTTGAGATAGGCATTTTGTCAGCGTAGCTGATTTCCAGATACAAAATATCTTTTTGAGGAGGACACTCCCCCATAACCCTCGGGGCAAGGGTTTTAAGTTATGCCATGGGGGCCATATAAGGTTTTTATAGAAGGTGTTTGTCGTAGAAAATTCAAAACAGGCTCATTTGATTGGAAATTCTAAGGACTAGTGCCCTTTTTAATAGTCGAAAGTGATTGGAAGTCAACTAGACCCCCCCCCCACGCCGATCATTAACCCAAACACATCCAATCAAAATTGTGAGATAGCCAATTTGTTCAGCCTAGTTGATTTCCAAGATAGAAAATGTGTTTTTTTTGAGGAGGACACTCCCCACAACCCTCAGGGCAAGGGTTTTAAGTTATACCCCGAGGGCATATGGGGGGGGGGGGGGGGTTTTTATAGAAGGCGTGTCGTAGAAACTTCAAATAGGCTCATTCGATTGGAAATTCAAAGGGCTAGTGCCCTTTTTAATAGTCGAAAGTGATTGGAGGGCAACTAGCCCCCCCCCACGGCCATCATTCCCCCAAACAAAACCAATCAAAATTTTGAGATAGCCATTTTGTTCAGCGTAGTTGATTTTCAGATAGAAAATATGTTTTTGAGGAGGACACTCCCCCACAACCCTCAGGGCAAAGGTTTTAAGTTATGCCCTGGGGGCATATAAGGTTTTTATAGAAGGCGTTTGTCGTAGAAACTTAAGAACAGGCTCATTCGATTTGGAATTCAAAGGGCTGGTGCCCTTTTTGATAGTTGAAAGTGATTGGAGGGGCAGCTAGACCCCACGCCCATCATTCCCCCAAACATATCCAATCAGAATTTTGAGATAGCCATTTTGTTCAGCGTAGGCTAGTTGATTTCCAGATAGAAAATATTTTTTTAGGAGGACACTCCCCCACAACCCTTAGGGCAAGGGTTTTAAGTTATGCCCTGGGGGCATATAAGGTTTTTATAAGAAGGCATTGTCGTAGAAACTTCAAAACAAGCTCATTCGATTGGAAAATTCAAAGGGCTAGTTTCCGTCTTAATAGTCGAAAGTGATTGGAGGGGAACTAGCCCCTCTCCCACGCCCATCATTCCCCCAAACACAACAAATCAAAATTTTAAGATAGCCATTTTGTTCAGCGTAGTTGATTTCCAGATAGAAAATATGTTTTTGAGGAGGACATTCCCCAACAACCCTCAGGGCAAGGTTTTAAGTTATGTCCTGGGGTATATAAAGTTTTTATAGAAGGCGTTCTCACATAAACTTCAAAAGGGGTTCATTTGATTGGAAATTCAAAGAAATAGTGCCCCTTTTAATAGTCGAAAGTGATTGGAGGGCAACTAGTCTCCCCCCCCCGTCCATCATTCACCCAAACACATCCAATCAAAAGTTTGAGATAGCCATTTTGTTTAGCGTGTGCTAGTTGATTTCCAGATAGAAAATATGTTTTTGTGAAGGACTCTCCCCACAACCCTCAGGGCAAGGGTTTTAAGTTATGCCCTGGGGGCATATAAGGTTTTTATAGAAGGCGTTTTCGTAGAAACTTCAAAAAAGGCTAATTTGATATGAAATTCAAAGGGCCAGTGCCCTTTTTAATATTCGAAAGTGATTGGAGTAGACCCCCCCCACGCCCATCATTCCCCCCAGACACATCCAATCAAAATTTTGAGATAGCCATTTTGTTCAGCGTGGTTGATTTCCAAATAGAAAATATGTTTTTTTGAGGAGGACACTCTCCCACAACCCTCAGGGCAAGCGTTTTTTTAAGTTATGCTCAGGGGGGCATATAATGTTTTTAAAGAAGGCGTTGTTGTAGAAACTTCAAAAACAGCTCATTTGATTGGAAATTCAAAGGGCTAGTGCCCTTTTTATAGTGAAAGTGATTGGAGGGCAACTAGCCCCCCCCCCCCTACGCTCTTATTCCCCGAAACACATCCAATAAAACTTTTGAGATAACCATTTTGTTCAGCGTAGTTGATTTACAGATAGAACATATGTTTTTGAGGAGGATACTCCGCCACAGCCCTCAGGGCAAGGGTTTTTAAGATAGGCCCTGGGGCATATAAGTTTTTATAGAAGGCTTTGTCGTAGAAACTTCAAAAAAGGCTCATTCGATTGGAAATTCAAAGGGCTAATTCCCTTCTTAATAGTCGCAAGTGATTGGAGGGGAACTAGCCCCTCCCCGCACGACGGCCCATCATTCCTCCAAACACATCCAATCAAAATTTTGAGATGGCCATTTCTTTCAGCGTAGTTGATTTCGAGATAGAAAATATGTTTTTCAGGAGGACACTCCCCAAAAACCCTCAGGGCAAGGGTTTTAAGTTATGTCCTGGGGTAAATTCAGTTTTTATAGAAGGTGTTGTCATAGAAACTTCAAAAAGGGCTCATTTGATTGGAAACTCAAAGGGCTAGTGCCCTTTTTAATAGTCGAAAGTGATTGGAGGGCATCTAGCCTTCTCCCCCCCCCCTCCCGACGTCCATCATTCACCCAATCACATCCAACCAAAATTTTGAGATAGCCATTTTGTTTAGCGTAGGCTACTTGACTTCCAGATAGAAAATATGTTTTTGAGAAGGACACTCCCCCACAACCCTCAGGGCAAGGGTTTTAAGTTTTGCCCTGAGGGCATATAAAGTTTTTAAGGAAGGAGTCGTCGTAGAAACTTCAAAAAAGGCTAATTTGATTGGAAATTCAAAGGGATTGTGCCCTTTTTAATAGTCCAAAGGGGTTGGAGGGCAACTAGCCCCCCACGCCTTTCCTTCCCCCAACACATCCAGTCAAAATTTTAAGATAGTCATTTTGTTCAGCGTAGTTTATTTCCAGATAGAAAATATGTTTTTATAAGGACACTCCCCCACAACCCTCAGGGCAAGCGTTTTACGTTATGCCCAGGGGGCATAATATTTTTAAAGAAGGCGTTGTTTGTAGAAGCTTCAAAAACAGCTCATTCGATTGGAAATTCAAAGGGCTAGTGCCCTTTTTAAAAAGTCGAAAGTGATTGGAGGGCAACTAGCCCCTTCCACCTACGTCCTTATTCCCCCAAACACATCCAATAAAAATTTTGAGATAGCCATTTTGTTTAGCGTAGTTGATTTACAGATAGAACATATGTTTTTTAAGGAGGATACTCGCCACAGCCCTCAGGGCAAGGGATTTAAGATATGTCCTGGGGGCATATAAGGTTTTTATAGAAGGCGTTGTCGTAGAAACTTCAAAAAGGCTTGTTCGATTGGAAATTTAAAGGGCTAGTTCCCTTCTTAATAGTCGAAAGTGCTTGGAGGGGAACTAGCCCCTCCCCACGCCCATCATTCCCCAAACACATCCAATCAAATTTTGAGACGGCCATTTTGTTCAGCGTAGTTGATTTCGTGATAGAAATATCTGTTTTTGAGGAGGACACTCCCCAACAACCCTCAGGGCAAGGGTTTTTAAGTTATGTCCTGGGGTATATAAGTTTTTATAGAAGGCGTTGCCATAGAAACTTCAAAAAGGACTCATTTGATTGGAAATTCAAAGGGCTAGTGCCCTTTTTTAATAGTCGAAAGTGATTGGAGGGCAACTAGCCCCCCCCCCCCGACGTCCATCATTCACCCAAACACATCCAATCAAAATTTTGAGATAGCCATTTTGTTTAGCGTATGCTAGTTGACTTCCAGATAGAAAATCAGTTTTTGAAAAGTACACTCCCCACAACCCTCGGGGCAAGGGTTTTAAGTTTTGCCCTGGGGGCATATAAGGTTTTTTATAGAAGGCGTTGTCGTAGAAACTTCAAAAAGGCTAATTCGATTGGAAATTCAAAGGGCTTGTGCCCTTTTTAATAGTCGAAAGTGATTGAGGGCAACGAGCCTCCCCCCCCCACGCCCATCCTTCCACCAAACACATCCAATCAAAATTTGAGATAGCCATTTGTTCAGCGTAGTTGATTTCCATATAGAAAATATTTTTTGAGGAGGAAACTTCCCCACAACCCTCAGGGCAAGCGTTTTAAGTTATTCCCAGGGGGCATGTAATGTTTTTTATAGAAGGTGTTGTTGTAGAAACTTCAAATACGGCTCATTCGATTGGAAATTGAAAGGGCTAGTGCCCTTTTTAATAGTCGAAAGTGATTGGAGGACAACTAGCCCCCTCACGCCCATCTTTCCCCCAAACACATCCAATAAAAATTTTGAGATAGCCATTTTGTTCAGCGTAGTTGATTTACAGATAGAAAATATGTTTTTGAGGAGGATACTCCGCCACAGCCCTCAGGACAATGGTTTTAAGTTATGCCCTGGGGCATTATAAGGTTTTATAGAAGGCGTTGTCGTAGGAACTTCAGAAAAGGGTTCATTCGATTTGAAATTCAAAGGACGAGTGCCTTTTTAATAGTCGAAAGTGATAAGTAATATTTTTTGTTGTTGTTGTTGTTTAGACCAGGGCCCTTCGTATCGAATGAGTTGTCGTGGGAACTTCTAAAGGGCTCATTCGATTGAAAATAGAAATGGCTGATCCCCTTTTTAATAGTCGAAAGCGGTTGGAGGGCAACTAATTCCCCTTCCACTCCCACCCTCCCATTTACCCATTATGTTTAAAAACTAAATGCTGCCTTAAGATTAAATCAAAATGCACAGTGATAATGCTAATTCCCAATAAGGAATTTGGGATACTCAGCAGTATCCCAAGAACGACTGAGGGTATTATGTTCAAACTTTCGAGGCTACTTCTGCTCTTAAAATTTAACCAAATCAAATAGTGTAAGTGTATCCAAGCTATCAAAGAAAGTAAATAGATTTTTTTGCGAATGGTATCAAGTTTTCCATTTCGGGTCACTTAGAGGAGTTACGAAACTAAGTTAAACAGTACTATTTGTGTCCAGATTTTTAAAAGGGTGTATGTTGTTAAAAATTGCTGAAAATTTTTCTCCAGCATACAAATAGCAGGCAAAACTATAAAGTCTTAAAAAACGAAAAGATTTAAAGTGTTATTTTCTTTTTCCCTGAAATGCCTATGTCAATATAAAACGAACAGAAATTAATTAAAAAAACTTTTTCCACAAATGTGTTTTTTCAAAGAAAAGTAAAGAACTCCATTAAACAAAAAAATGAGCAAAAATAAAATCAAATAATCTACCAAGCTCGAAACTACCACAAATCAGCATCGATAAATAAATGAAACGAAACGAACAGAAATTACAATAAATACCCGAGTCAAACACAAAACGAGCAGAAATTAACATAAGTTGGGCGCAAAACCCCTATGCCTTCCCAATGCCAGAACAAAATTTGCACTTTACTGAAAAAAATACAAATGAATGTGCATTGTCAGTTTAATATACATATACTGATATTTAGTAATCAAAATGTTAAAATTATTTGATTTATTAAAGTTATAAAAGTAAAAACATTTATATATATATATATATATATATATATTATATATATATATATATATATAATATATATATATATATATATATATATATATATATATATATATATATATATATATATATATATATATATATATATATATATATATATATATATTTCTCCATCCAAGGGTTTAAATAAGCACCAAAGACTACACACTGGTGAGAAACCGTTTAAATGTGATGTATGCAAAAAAATGTTTTTCTCAATCAACCAGTTTGAATCGTCTCCATAATGTGCACAACAGAAGTATTTTTACTTAAGTCGAATCTAAGAGAGCCTGAATGTGATCATAAAAGAAAACCTGGTATATTTTCTTTCTGTGTTTATTCTGAGCATCATTACACCGTAGTATCGTATTGAGCATATGGTAGTACAGTGTTTTAGGTTTTGTGTATCCCTTTTATTTATTTTAGGATTGGAGGTACTTCATCAACTAATGCCAAAACGCTCTTGGAAGCTCCACGTTTTAATAGTTGCTTGCTCAGCAAAAAGTGCGAAAAAGACTATGAATGCAACATATGCGATAAACGATTTCTCTGCCATTCACTACTGGAATCACATCAAAAAATTCATACAGGAAAAAAATTGTTTATATGTGGTGTATGCCAGAAGAGCTTTTCTCTGCAATGCAATTTGAATAGACATGAAAGACTGCACACAGGTGAGAAACCGTTTAAGTGTGAAGTGTGCAAAAAGTGTTTTACTCAATCAGGCACTTTGAAAGAGCACCAAAGAGTGCATACCGGTGTGAGACCGTTTAAATGTAATATATGTCAGAAGAGGTTTTTCTCGAGCACGCAGTTTGAATGCACATCAAAGAGTGCATACGGGTGAGAAACCTTATAAATGTGATATATGTGAAAGGAGGGTTTGCTGATTCAAGTTCATTGAGTAGGCACCAAAGAGTGCATACTGGTGAGAAACCATACAAATGTGATTTATGCATGAGAGCGTTTTTCATTTAAGTCAAATCTGAACTGTCATCTGACTACCCATTCTAGGAAAGAGCCTGCTAGTTTGTAGATTTCAATAAAACCTGTTACAGAATAGCTATTTTCATAGACAGAAGAATACTTAATGGGTAATAAAAAATCTATTCCATTGAAATAAAACGTAATTTGATCAGGCAGTTTTTTTTTTATATATATATATTAATCGATTTTAATTTTGTATATCAGTTCCATTCTTTTTTGTCTGGGGTAGGCTATATAGGAAATGCTGTTATTGATGTTATTAGTTAACATTGCCATCTAGGTTTATCTAAAGATGAAATTTAGTCTTAAATAAGTGGGGTAGGTAAAGGTGCTTTTCAAAATTCTTTGGGACAGTTTGGTTGTTTTTTCAATTTGTATTAAAAAAAACTTACGTACTGTTTTGTTGAAAAGACTTCACATGTACTTTACAGAACCTTTGGGGGAGGGCAGAATAATCTAGAGGGAGGAATCTGCCTGAAAATCTCAATTGCGTATTTGGGCATTTATCGCCTTCTGTGGTTTTTCTCAATTAAGTGATTGCAGGTTTCTTAGCAGGGCCTTTGTTCTTTAGTCTACTCTTCCATAAGAAAAAGTATGGGTCTAATGAACGAGGAGAAATAAAAGATTTTCGTCATCTATTTAAAAACGAAAAGGTTTGGACATTTCCTATTTGGCAAAATTTATTTAAAGAGGGGCTAATATTGTGATGGTAATAGGCGGTCTCCCAATCTTGCTGAAAACAAAACTCTTTATTTTCATAGTCTCCTTTGTTTCAATTAAATAAAAAAAAACAAGTTTTTTTTAACTGAAAAGTAAGGAACGACGTTAAAACTTAAAACGAACAGAAATTATTCCGTATATGAAAGGGGCTGTCCCCTCCTCAACGCCTCGCTCTTTACGCTAAAGTTTTTTATTGTTTAAAAAAATAAGAGTTTTGAGAAAGTCAAACTTTAGCGTAAAGAGCGAGGCGTTGAGGAGGGGACAGCCCCTTTTGTATACGGAATAATTTCTGTTCGTTTTAAGTTTTAACGTCGTTCCTTACTTTCAGTTAAAAAAAACTTGTTTTTTTTATTTAATTTTTGAGCGTGTTTGAATTGATGCAGGTTTTGATTCTGGCTCACCGTACATGAATAATTAAAACAAAATTTGTATATTAATTTTACTTTTATTTGGTTAAATGGCTCTCTCGAAACTTGTTTAATTTTATTTACGAACGTTTTTATTAGTAATAAATATACGTAACTTACGAATTAGCTTACGTAACGAACTTCTATATTCTTATATTTTTAATACGTATATCAGGGGGCTGGCCTACTAGTCAATACCTCGCTCTTTAAGCTAAAGATCGAATTTTGTTCCAATTCTTTAAAAAATGACCCCTTAATCACAAAGGCCGTTATCTAGAATAAATAGCTCTTATGAAAGTACTAAAAAATCTTTCACTTAAAGAGCGAGGTACTGACAAGGGGGTGAACCCAATCATACACGTAATATTTTCTGTTTGTTTTAAGTTTTTGATGTTACTCCTTATTTTCAGTTGTAAAACTTGTTTTTTTATATTTAATTTCTGATCTTTTTTTTGAATAATGCTGGGAAATCCGGCGCCCCTTCGTAGCAATGTCCCTTCCCCCATGAAAGCTTCCTTCATGGAAAGATCCTCCCACATAACCCCCAACCCACCCATCCCCCTTATACAAGAAAAAATCCCCCCCTG
The DNA here is from genome assembly GCA_027921565.1 of Artemia sinica. Taxonomy (NCBI): domain Eukaryota; kingdom Metazoa; phylum Arthropoda; class Branchiopoda; order Anostraca; family Artemiidae; genus Artemia; species Artemia sinica. Next base: position 4,369,322 of record JAPEVW010000022.1, read on the forward strand.
AAAACGTCTGTATACTTCCTAATAACCAATACTATATGTTAACATTGGGCAAAGTTCATAACTTTCAGCCCTCCCCCCGGGACTTCGGGGGATTAAGCCATCTTAAAGGACATATTTATCATATTTTCAACCATACTGAACAAAATGGCTATCTCAACATTTTGATCAGGTGACTTTTGGAAAAAAATGAGCGTGGGAGGGGGCCTAGTTGCCCTCCATTTTTTGGTCACTTAAAAGGGCACTGGAACTTTTAATTTCCGATCCAAAGAGTTCTCCCGCGATATTCTAGGACCACTGGGTCGATACGATCACCCTGAAAAAAAAAAAAAAAAACAACAACAAATAAACACGCATCCGTGATCTTTCTTCTGGCAAAAAATGCCAAATTCCACATTTTTGTAGATAGGAGCTTGAAACCTCTACAGTAGGGGTTCTCTGATACGCTGAATATAATGTTGTGATTTTCATCAAGGTTCTTTACCTTTTAGGGGGTTTTTTCCCCTTTTTTTTTTTCGAAAATCAGCCAAATTTTCTCAGGCGCGTAATTTTTGATGGGTAGGACTAAACTTGGTGAAAATATTTGAAATCAGCATTGAAATCTGATTCTTTTGATGTATCTATTGGAATCAAAAACCCGTTTTCTAGAGTTTCGGTTACCATTGAGCCGGGTCGCTCCTTACTTACAGTTCGTTACCATGAACTGTTTGATACATGACAAAATGTCTCAGCAAATAGGAAAAAAGCGGCCCATTTAATCTTTTGCTGATAAAGCACCCCAGACGGAACTTCCTAGATGTTGATCCTGGAAATTGGAGAGGGTTAACCCCTCAAAGCCAACATTTTAAATACAATTTTAACTTTTGCACAGCGATGCTTCGAGAGAAAGAGCTGATTTAGCAAATTTAATTTAAGAAATTAAATATAATTTTTCCAAAGAGGATATCACCTTATAATATGAGGGGAGCTCTTACCCCAACTGTATATGTATTTTGTATATACAAGGTGCGTGCACAAATTGCATACAAACAGTTTGAACTGTACATAAATTTATGTAAATCAAGTAAATCAACTACGTCAAAGGAAGTTTTAATAAATGTCTATAATAACCATTTATGTTTTATGGACTACGTGACTTCTTAGGAGCGAATTCGCCACCTTGCACCACCTTAGGAGCGAATTCGCCACCGTGCAGAATTGCTTCCTCTGAAACTGGGAGCTTGCATACATAGCTTTTAGTTAGATCGATTTTTTTTCTCAGTGTGTAGGTTCCCAAGTTCCCATACAGATATAGTGGTGGTGGTAAAAGCATTTAATTCGAAGTTAATCTGGTTGCTTCGCATAATTCTTCTTGAAAAATATTCAATTTTAACACATTGTTCTTCACACCACTCGCAATAATGATTGGTTTCTGACACTGATATATCATCAAGGAAGGTTTAACTCCATGAGAGTAATGTGGGGGTTCCTTATCATTCAAAAATATAACTTCTCATGTGTTTTAATGTGCCATAATTTTCTGATTGCTGCAGTTTATTTCTACTTTTATTAAGGAGCTGAGTCTTGATCTTAGTTTTTTGGAAGGTGTTTTGACTGTGTGGAAAGAGTTAGTGACGAAGTTATAGTTATAACATAGTAAATGTACAAAATATATTTTCAGTTTTCAGTAAATCTCAAATGTTGATACTACCTTTTGAACATTTAATCGATAGTAGCCATTGGGTGGCTTGAAAAAAGTTACTATTTGGGATGTTTTTTTTCAGTTTGATTAAAAGAATGAAAAACTCGTGAGGTAAATTTTGTGTTAAGGCAAAACAAGTTCTTTTTCTATCAACTTGATTATTTAGGGTTTGTTCCCCTTTCTTGAGTTAAAGATCTTTCAACTTCTCGAATGATCTAGTTACGACGAATTACAACCGTAGATAGCTACTATCTAGCAAGCAATGGGACAGATGGACAGTGGATATGCAAAAGCTAACCTTTACTAAATTAAGAAATAACAGATTTTTATACTTATGTTTTAAAGAATGCCCCTGAGTATGTGGTAATCTGGTGCGGTGTAACAAGTGGGAAAATTATAAGAGATTTTCGACAGAGATATTTTTCTTCTTTTGAGACGATTGGGTTATTATAGGGACAAAACCATTCTAAACGTATGTGTATAGGTGAACTATAAACTGCTCAGTTTTAGTACTTCTTAGTGCTATGTCGAGTGTGTCAATAAATATGTTTATATATAGGTTATTTTTACTAAAAAAAGTAAAGGAGGAGCCTTAGTACCTCTCTAGGTCTCTTCTCCAACCTCTAATACTGGGGAGTAGTGTGACGAGCAGCACTGCCAGTCTCTAATACTGGCAGTGATCTGCTGACGTCTTTCTGAAGATATAGGCTATTTTGGCCTATATTTATAGTATATGTTAATTATACAAATACCCACGAAATTAAAGCACTAATGCTTTAATACCCACGAAATTAAAAAAATGTAGTAGTATAAACGTAATTTTTTTCTACTTATTCTGCACCTTTCGTTTCTCCCGTTTGATTGTTGTGGATAAAATCAAACTGTGTGATCTTTTACAATTTCGTTACATCCACTATATGAGCCTTTTTGTTGAAGGAAAAAAAATGCGTGATCCCAAGTATAAATCAAAATTGTATACGTAGTTCCATACAGACCTTTTGATCTTATTGTCCATAGTTGCAGTGTTGTCTAGTAAAGAGAGGTGTCCTTGTTCTTGCGTTGTCTGTAGTAGAGACGTAAGTCTTCAATGTATTATTTATTTATTAATTTTTCTAAATTCGCTTCAAATGGAATCAAATGTTCGGGGACACTGTGGGAGGATTTTTTTTCATTGAAAATTGACATTTTTTGGCCCTTTTTGCCAATCGAAAGGGAATGAAGGACAATTATTCCCTGTTCCTTGCTCTTTTTAGCTACCTTCCGCCCTCCCCCAGTCATCCTATCAAATTTGGAAATACTCACTTTATTAAAATTTATCAAAAGGTACAATAACTGGTTCTGGGGATTATATGACCTCTCACAATGGCAAGGGTTGTAAATTATGAAATTTGACCTTGTATTTTTAGTATGTATTTTTTCTCAAAACGTGTGTGTATTTTTTCTCGAAAACGGCTGCATATTGTTTCGGGAAATTGACATCCTGATGTATTCTGGCCTAAAAAGACGATTTAGATAGGTCAGAAGTTTGAGAAAATTCGTTAAGACCCTTAATTTTGGGGAAAAATAAATCGGTATTGCTTCAATAGTCAAATATCTGTGAAAAACCTTCAGTATGATAAGACATTAAATTGCGTAAAAAGTAAAACACTTGGACTTGCAAAAAAAAAATTTTCATATTTTATCAAGGGATTACAATAGTTAAAAACCTTAAAAAACAAAAACCAAAATTTGAAGCTTAGTAGAAAATTGGTGTTAGAAATCGGTATTGCTTCAATAATCAAATATCTTTGACAAGACCTCAGTATGAAAAGACATTAAATTGCTTAAAGAGCAAAGAACTGGTAATTGCAAAAATATTTTTATATATTTTAAAAAAGGGGTTACAACAATTCATAAACCTAAAAAAGAAAACCAAAAGTTTGAAGCTTAGTAGGCAGTATAGACATACCATTTTCAATTCTTATTCCCCAAAACATTATTATCGAATTTCTTTTGTTATAAGTACATACAATGTCTTTTTAAAGACATGAAAAAAAGTTGAAATGTTTTTAATCCCTAAGGTTATTATGTAAACTGCCAAATACTTGTGGTGCCTGAGCAATAATTTTAATGTTTTAATTCAAACTTGAAAATATATGAAAATTTTAAAATTAGTTTGTTTTTTTGTTAGATAAAATCAACTCGCTACTTGATTAGGCTTATAGGTTTGAACCCAACCAGGTATATAATGTCTTTAAGAAGGCCCAAAAAACAAAATTTGCAATTATTACAAACGATGATTCTTTGGAACCACCTGAACTATCAAATGCGATAAGACCGAGAGAACAGCCCGAACAAATTAAATTCACAATTGGTGAAAATTAGCAACATGGACCATGAAATGAGACAAGATTAATTCGGGCATTTAAATCAAAGGGCATTGCTAAATTGTCTGAAATAATCAAAATGCTAAAATAAATAAGAAAAGAAAAATGCGTAGATATGCAACAGCGTGTATCAAAACCTGTCAAAAATGAAAACGAATAGCAAAGAAACGGGCGGTTAGAAGATATTCGAAACGAGAATTAAATCCTGTCAAAAATGAAGAGCAAAGACAAATGCGGTTAGAAGACTGTGGTAAAGCTTCTAATTTAGTCAATTTGGAATTTAGTAAAAATATATTAAGACGCGCTCCCCAAAATATAAAAATGCATACTGGACAGACGCATAGCATCGTAAATGCTGCTCCCCAAAATATAAAAATGCATATAGGACAGGACGCATAGCATCGTTAATGTAGCTCCCCAAAATGAAAAAATGCATATTTGACAGACGCATAACATCGCTAATGCAGCTCCCCAAAACATAAAATACATATTGGACAGACAAATAGCATCGTTAATGCAGTCCCCCAAAATACAAAAATGCATATTGGACAGACGCAAGGCATCGTTAATGCAGCTCCCAAAATATAAAATGCATAGTTGCTTACCCCTCTTGCAACTTGAACTGGATGTATGCAACCCCTAATCCACAGACATCACACACAAGGCGATAGAAGGTATCCTTTCGTCCACCCTGCATTGCTGGTGGCGACCAAACAAGACGACAGTCCAACGACTGGTCCACGAAGTTTACTGTCAGGTTCATAGGGGCAGAGGGGGGCTCTGAAAGAGAAACATCGGGTTCTTAGTGCGGTACTTGTTAAGTATATACTACACACTCGCAAAATTTGTGACGCACTCATAAGACAAAAACTAGTTAAGCAACTTCTTTAACAAGAGGATTCCTTTGGCTCGCTAGGCAAATAGGGGTCTCCCACTCCGTGATCAATAGGTTTTTTGGGGTTGAGGGGCAAAAACAGGTACCTAGGTAAGGATAGAATAGGTTTGTTAGGTTACGTATTTAATATATACTATGCTTGGTTGTACATGTGTACAACAAGTGGCGGAGAACGGACAACCTCTCGTTTTAAGTATAACTATCATGCTAGAGAAACTACTTTAATATTAGATCAGAAATATATTATATAAAACTTAGCTTAGTTATATTTAAAGCTGTTTGAATGGCAACAGTGAACAAAAAGAAACGGAAGGCGCTAAAATTAAATTTCCCTCTTTGGAAATTGAAAGTAGAAAAACTACCTTAGAGCGCATTACAGCTCAATCTAAAAAGGCATTGTTTACTATGGCGTTGGTAGAACCTAATTATTACCTCCCCAATATTTTCATGCATAGAAAACATAATACGTTTATCTAGCTACAGAGACGAAATTGAATATGAGTAACCCTCCTGTTGCGTTCCCCTTGTCAATAATTTTTGAGCAAGGAAATGATTGCAGATTTAGGAACGAAATAAGGGGTTACGCACTTGGTCGCCGCATTGTGAGTGAATACAGGCAAATACAGTTGCGCTAATCCCAATAGCAGTACGATTCACCTTATAAATTAACAGAAAAAAATGAACTTGCCTAATACGTCTCCGATCTCAAACAGAATGGAACAATATATTTGCCTGCATGACGGGCGACGAGACGGGGACGGGTGACGTTTTCTTCGAGGGAGACGGGAAAATCTGGTAGCCAAATGAAATTTCGATTCATGTTAGTACTGTGTGATACATTCATTTTACAGTATAGCTGACTTTCACGCTATACTTCTTAGAAAATTTTGGGGGGAGGGGTACGCAGAGGGTACTGAAGTGCATAGGTCTAGTTTTAAGTCAGGCTCAGCATCAAGTCGATAGTATACTTTTTTTTAACTACATCTTTAAAAAAAAATGATTTTATAGTTATTTTGCCATTTAAACCTTACCAATGATTTATTACATCATATATCATTGATTGATCATTTGATGGACTGAGCTTTTAAAAATCCAGGTGGTGCGGTTTTTAAATATATATATATATATATATATATATATATAATATATATATATATATATATATATATATATATATATATATAATATATATATATATATATATATATATATATATATATATATATATATATATAAATATATATATATATATATATATATATATATATATATCTATATATATATATATATATATATATTATATATATATATATATATATATATATATATATACATATATATATATATAATATATATATATATATATAATATATATATATATATATATATATTATATATATATATATATATATATATATATATATATATATATATATATATATATATATATATATAATATATATATATATATATATATATATATATAATATATATATATATATATATATATATATATATATATATATATATATATATATATATACATATATATATATATATATATATATATATATATATATATATATATATATATATATATATATATATATTATATATATATATATATATATATATATATATAATATATATATATATATATATATATATATATATATATATATATATATATATATATATATATATATATATATTTTTTTTTTTTTTTTTTCAGTGTTGCCGTATTTTTTCAGTGTTGCCAAAATTAAACCGTGAAAATAAAATAAAAAAAAAACTAATTTAAATTTGTAAGACTGTTGATTTTCAAAGGCACTTACAACTTCAAAGGAAAGCACCATTTCTTAAATGTTTGGTGCTGTATGTTTGTAGCTTATTTTAGGCCGATTTTTTTAACCCACTTTTTTTCTTCTTTTTATAGATTTGGCGGATATTTTATTTACTTATAGCTAAAAACTGCGTAACTGCACACAAAGTAATTTCATTATAAACTGAATTCTTGATTTTCCTATTTTTTAAAATATATATGGTTTTCTAAGTTAATACTTAAATTCAGTCAGATCTTATTTTAACTGCCCTTGATAATTTAAACTTAAAAAAACGTCAGGAACTGCTTGACGTCATATTATAAATAGTACAGGCAGGTCAAATCACCCTAATACTTAGAACAATCATTAAAAGCCAAATTTATGCTTCATTTTTAATCGTAGCTTTTAAAATATAACAAATTACTTTAATATATAAAATTAATTTCAGGACTTTCTGCTGTGTCCCAAAGATAGCAATACCAACTTCAAAATGGCTTCTGTATCCGTTATTTTAACGATCATTAAAAAACAAATTAGCTAGAGGAAAACTTTGAGAAGTCGTGACAAATATTTCATAATTACAAGAAAATACATGTTCGACAATAAAAAATTCTTTTTTTATGATTAAAATTACACCGGTGTGAGTTTTGCGACTTGCGGCTCAATTTGCTAAGAAGTTCTTTTTAATTTTGCAAATTACAGTAGTTTCAGCGACTTTCATATATAGCGGGAATGCTACTGAAGTTTATCGACCCTTTATCGACCCTTTAAATCTCCGTCAGTCAACTGAAAAAAGCCTTCTGGGTACCAACTGTAATTCAAAATATGACAGTTTTAAAGACAGTGTTGCCGATTAGCTTTACTTTAGAATAAGTAACTCTTAAAGAGGTACTGTCGCTACCACGACTAGCTTTGGGAAAAGACTTTGCGCTCCCTCCGTAAGGTCTGACTTCAATCTTGTAATAGCGAATAATGCCTGAATCAGCTCGAAGGGTTGTTAAACCCCCTTTAACCTGTTTAAAATAAAAAAATTGTCTGTCTTCTTATAAGTTTTTTCGGTACTTCCGGATTAGCCAGTACACATGCGAAAAGTGACGTTAGGTTAATTCATAATAAAATATACCAAAATATTATGAAAATAAATACTTTAGCAACAAAATTACGGAAACTAAAACAAAGAATTATGGGAAGGGGGCCCTCAGAACGCATTATGCTAAATACATAACCCAACTTAACCTAGCATCATCTCTATATATTGACCAAAATATCAACCAAACTTAAGAAAATATCAGCAAAAAAATATCACTTTAACCAAAATATCATCTCTGTATATTAAATATTAGTAGTAACCATCTATGGAATTCTGGACCTTGTATACACCTTTTCAAAGAGATTCAGGGCTCCCTCACATTCTGGGCCAACCAGATATGTTTTTCTAGGCCAACCAGACATGGTCTTATACTTTTGTCAATTTAAACAAGTTTTTCTGACACAATTTACAGACCAGATTTCTAGTTCATGGTATGTATGTCTTTTTAGGGTAAGCCCATGTTAAAAAAACCAGCGCGTCTTGTTTAGCTGTTAATATATATCAATTATTTTTTTGTTGTCACTATTCCAGTTTTTTCTAAACCTGTATTTGCATGTGGTTACTCCACATACGGTATCCTTTCTGTTTTATTCTGGACCTTGCATAACGTGTTATGAAGGACAAGTTTTTTCTGACACAATTTACTAGATTACATATCAATTATTTTTTTTTTGTTATCACTATTCCAGTTTTTTCTAAACCAGTATTGTCTATAACTTAATTTACGTAGACAATGAACGATATTAATTAATGTTTTGAATAATAGGAGTTGTGAATGATTCTAATTAGTGATTGGATTGTATGACGGTGGAGAAAGAAAGGATTAAACTGATTAACAGTTAAGGTAAGCCCGAAGGGTTGTTAACTCAGGTAATTTGTTACTTGACCTAGCTTTACCTCTCCGATGTGGTCTGTATATACACAAGTAACGTTTGAAAAGTATTGTCAATTTAAAATAGGATCTAACGTTCCCTTGATCTGAATCTTGAATCTGGAAAATGAAAAAATAAGTATTTACACAAATGTACGATGCTGCTAATTAAGGAATAGTAGACTACACTCAGAATTGTTTGCATGAGGGGCCTGTCTGTGTCTTTTTGAGCAGTTTGTGTCTCTTGAGGCTGTGTGTGCCTCTTTGGACTGTGTGTCTCTTTGAGCTTTTTGGGTCTTTTTGGTCTGTTTGTGTGTCTCTTTGGGCTGTTTGAGTCTTTTTGGTCTGTGTTTGTCTCTTGGGTTGTTTGTGTCTCTTTGGGCTGTGTGTGTATCTTTGGGCTTTGTGCGTCTCTTTGGATGTCTGTCTCGTTGGACTGTTTGAGTCTTTTTGATCTGTTTGTGTCTCTTTGGGCTGTTTGAGTCTTTTTGGGCTGTGTTGTCTCTTTGGGGCTTGTGTCTCTTTGGGCTGTTTGTGTTTCTTTGGGCTATGTGTGTCTCTTTGGCTGTTTGAGTCATTTTGGTTTGTTTGTGTGTCTTTCTTTTGGATGTTTGTGTCTCTAGGTGTCGTGTGTGTCACTTTGGGCTATGTGTGTCTCTTTGGGGCGTTTTGAATCTTTTGGTCTGTATGTGTCTCTATGAACGTTTTTTGTCTCTTTGGGCTGTGTGTGTGTCTCTTTGGGCTTTGTGTGTCTCTTCGGGCTGTGTCTGTCTCTTTAGCCTGTGTGTGTGTGTCTCTTTGGGCTGTGTGTGTCTCTTTAGGCTGTGTGTCTCTTTGGGCAGTTTGAATCTTTTTGGTCTGTGTGTGTCTCTTTTGGCTTTTTGTGTCGTTTTGGGCTTTTTTTGTGTCTCTGTTGGATGTTGTGCGTCTCTTTGGGCCGTGTGCATCTCTTTGAGCTGTATGTGTCTCTGGGATGTTTGAGTCATTTTGGTCTGTGTGTGTTTTCTTTTGGCTGTTTGTGTCTCTTAGAGGCCATGTGTGTCTCTTTGGGCAATGTGTGTCTCTCTTGGGGTGTTTGAATCTTTTTGGTATGTATGTTGTGTCTGCATGGGCGTTTTTTGTCTCTTTGGGCTGTGTGTGTGTGTCTCTTTTGGGCTTTGTGTGTCTCTTCGGACTGTGTGTATGTCTCTTTAGCCTGTGTGTGTCTCTTTGGGCTGTGTGTGTCTCTTTAGGCTGTGTTCTCTTTGGGCAGTTTGAATCTTTATGGTCTGTGTGTGCCTCTTTTGGCTGTTTGTGTCGTTTTGGGCTTTTTGGCTTTTTGTGTCGTTTTGGGCTTTGTGTGCCCCTGTTGGATGTGTGCGTCTCTTTGGGCCGCGTGCATCTCTTTGAGCTGTATGTGTCTCTTGGGATGTTTGAGTCATTTTGGTCTGTGTGTGTTTCTTTTGGCTGTTTGTGTCTCTTAGAGGCCATGTGTGTCCTTTGGGCAATGTGTGTCTCTTTGGGGTGTTTTGAATCTTTTGGTATGTATGTGTCTGTATGGGCGTTTTTTGTCTCTTTGGGCTGTGGTGTGTGTATCTCTTTGGACTTTGTGTGTCTCTTCGGACTGTGTGTATGTCTCTTTAGCCAGTGTGTGTCTCTTTGGGCTAGGTGTGTCTCTTTAGGCTGTGTGTCTCTTTGGGTAGTTTGAATCTTTATGGTCTGTGTGTGCCTCTTTTGGCTGTTTGTGTCGTTTTGGGCTTTGTGTCTCTCTGTTGGATGTGTGCGTCTCTTTGGGCCGTGTACGTCTCTTTGAACTGTATGTGTCTCTTTGGGCTGTGGGTGTCTCTTTGTGATGTGTGTGTCTCTTTAGGCTGTGTGTGTCTCGTTGGACTGTGTGTCTTTTTGGGGTGTCTGAGTCTTTTTGGTCTGTATGTGTCTCTTTGGGCTGTTTGAGTCTTTTAGGTCTGTGTTTGTCTCTTTGGGTTGTGTTTTCTCTTGGGCTGTCTGTTTCTCTTTGAGCTGTTTGTGTCTCTTGAGGCTGTGTGTGTCTCTTTGGGCTGTGTGTCTCTTTGGGCTGTTTGAGTCTTTTTGGTCTGTTTGTGTGTCTCTTTGGGCTGTTTGAGTCTTTTTGGTCTGCGTTTGTCTCTTTGGGCTATTTGTGTCTCTTTGGGCTGTGTGTGTTTCTTTTGGCTTTGTGCGTCTCTTTGGGATGTGTGTCTCGTTGGACTGTTTGAGTCTTTTTGATCTGTTTGTGTCTCTTTGGGCTGTTTGAGTCTTTTTTGGGCTGTGTTTGTCTCTTTGGGCTGTTTGTGTCTCTTTGGGCTGTTTTGTGTTTCTTTGGCTATGTGTGTCTCTTTGGGCTGTTTGAGTCATTTTGGTCTGTGTTTTGTTTCTTTTGACTGTTTGTGTCTCTTAGGAGTCATGTGTGTCTCTTTGGGCTATGTGTGTCTCTTTGGGGTGTTTGAATCTTTTTGGTCTGTATGTGTCTCTTTGGGCTTTGTGTGTCTCTTCGGGCTGTGTGTGTCTCTTTAGCCCGTGTGTGTCTCTTTGGGGCTGTTTGTGTTTCTTTGGGCTATGTGTGTCTCTTTGGGGTGTTTGAGTCATTTTGCTCTTTGTGTGTTTCTTTCGGCTGTTTGTGTCTCTTAGGAGCCATGTGTGTCTCTTTGAGCTTTTTTGGGGTGTCTGAGTCTTTTTGGTCTGTATGTGTCTCTTTGAGCTGTTTGAGTCTTTTAGGTCTGTGTTTTTTGTCTCTTTGGGTTGTGTTTCTGTTTGGGATGTCTGTGTCTCTTTGAGCTGTTTGTGTCTCTTGAGGCTGTGTGTGTCTCTTTGGGCTGTGTGTCTCTTTGGGCTGTTTGAGTCTTTTTTTGGTCTGTTTGTGTGTCTCTTTGGGCTGTTTGAGTCTTTTTGGTCTGTGTTTTGTCTCTTTGGGCTGTTTGTGTCTCTTTGGGCTGTGCGTGTTTCTTTGGGCTTTGTGTGTCTCTTTGGGCTGTGTGTCAATACTTTAGGCAATAAATATCTTTAAGCTTAACCCGTCTTTATTCTTTAGAATAGTTCTATTGTAAAGCAAGTAACAAACTCTTTCCTGAAGTCACCTCTTGGATACACAATGCAGAAACTTCATTTAAGAAACTATGAAAAAATTGTAAGTAAGTAAGTAACAAATTCTTTCTTGAAGTCACCTTTTGGATACACAATACAGAAATTTCATTAAAGAAATTATGAAAAAATTGTAAGTAAGTAGAGTCTTTTTGGTCTGTGTTTGTCTCTTTGGGCTGTTTGTGTCTCTTTGGGCTATGTGTGTTTCATTGGGCTTTGTGCGTCTCTTTGGGCTGTGTGTCAATACGTTTAAGCAATAAATATCTTTAAGCTTAACCCGTCTTTATTCTTTAGAATAGTTCTATTGTAAGCAAGTAACAAACTCTTTCCTGAAGTCACCTCTTGGATACAAACTCTTAATTGTTTTCACTACTTAGATATACGATGTAGAAATTTAATTCAAGAAATTATGAAGAAATTCTCAGTAAGTAACAATTTCTTTCTTGAAGTCAACTCTTGGATACACAATACGGAAATTTCATTCAAGAAATTATGAAAATATTTGTAAGTAAGTAACAAACTCTTTTTTTTATTTCACCTCTTGGATATACAGTACAGATACTTCATTCAAGAAATTATGAAAAAATCGCAAGTAAGTAACTTTTTTTTCTCTTTATCATTTCGTTCAAGAAATTATGAAAAATTCTAAGTAAGTAACAAACTCTTAATTGTTTTCACGACTTAGATATACGATTTAGAAATTTAATTCAAGAAATTATGAAGAAATTCTCAGTAAGTAACAATTTCTTTCTTCAAGTCAACTCTTGGACACACAATACGGAAATTTCATTCAAGAAATTATGAAAATATTTGTAAGTAAGTAACAAACTCTTTTTTGATTTCACCTCTTGGATATACAGTACAGATACTTCATTCAAGAAATTATGAAAAAATCTTCAAGTAAGTAACTTTTTTTTCTCTTTATCACAAACAATTTTCACTTAGCTACACGATATAGAAAATTTAATTCAAGAAATTATGAGAAAATTCTCAGTAAGTAACAATTCTCTTTCTTGAACTCAACTCTTGGATACACAATATGGAAATTTCATTCAAGAATTTCATTACTTAGATACACGATGTAGAAATTTAATTCAAGAAATTATGAAAAAATTCTCAGTAAGTAACAATTTCTTTCTTGAAGTCAACTCTTGGATACACAATACGGAAATTTCATTTAAGAAATTATGAAAAAATTGTAAGCAAGTAACAAACTCTTTCCTGAAGTCACCTCTTGGATAAACAATGCAGAAACTTCATTAAAAAACTATGAAAAAATTGTAAGTAAGTAAAAATTCTTTCTTGAAGTCACCTCTTGGATACACAATACAGAAATTTCATTAAAGAAATATATGAAAAAATTGTAAGTAAGTAGCAAATTCTTTCTTGAATTCACCTGATGGGATAAACGAAAAGACATTTCGTTCAAGAGATTATGACAAAATTCTAAGTAAGTAACAAAACTCTTAATTGTTTTCACGACTTAGATATACGACGTAGAAATTTTATTATAGAAATTATGACAGAAATTCTCAGTAAGTAACAATTTCTTTCTTGAAGTCAACTCTTGGATACACAATACGGAAATTTCATTCAAGAAATTATTAAAAATTTTGTAAGTAAGTAACAAACTTTTTTTTTTATTTCACCTCTTGGATATACAGTACAGATACTTCATTCAAGAAATTTATGAAAAAATCGCAAGTAAGTAACTTTTTTTTTCTCTTTTATCACAAACAATTTTCACTTAGCTACACGATGTAGAAATTTAATTCAAGAAATTATGGAAAAAATTCTCAGTAAGTAACAATTTCTTTCTTGAAGTCAACTCTTGGATACACAATACGGAAATTTCATAACTTTTTTTTTCTTTTTCTCTTTATCACAAACAATTTTCACTTAGCTACACGATGTAGAGATTTAATTCAAGAAATTATGAAAAATTCCCAGTAAGTAACAATTTCTTTCTTGAAGTCTACTCTTGGATACACAATACGGAAATTTCATTCAAGAAATTATGAAAATATTTGTAAGTAAGTAACAAGCTCTTTATTGATTTCACCTCTTGAATATACAGTACAGATACTTCATTCAAGAAACGTGATTAAACACGTTTTGAAACTACATGCTATTTGCTTGCCTTTCCTTGGCACCTTTCCAAATGAGCGGGGATTCCCCACCGGTTCCTACACATTGCAAAAAAGTGAGCAGTACGAAAACTCCACGTTTTCAACCAGACTGGTTTTTTAGCTAAATCTTTGGAAACAGCCTCTATTTCTAACCGTTTAAGTTTGATGTTAAAAAGATTGGATGGTAACTACGCCGCCTCTCATGCCTCTTTTTTCCGAAATCGTGCAGTCGAAATTGACACGACACACAAACAGAGTCATAGTGAGAGGGATATCCAAAAAGTTGGTTGATCTAGGTTCACTTAGAGTGGCGCGCCACTCTAACATCGTGTAGCTAAGTGAAAATTGTTTGTGATAAAGAGAACAAAAAGTTACTTACTTGCGATTTTTTCATAATTTCTTGAATGAAGTATCTGTACTGTATATCCAAGAGGTGAAATAAAAAAAGAGTTTGTTACTTACTTACAAATATTTTCATAATTTCTTGAATGAAATTTCCGTATTGTGTATCCAAGAGTTGACTTCAAGAAAGAAATTGTTACTTACTGAGAATTTCTTCATAATTTCTTGAATTAAATTTCTACGTCGCACATATCTAGTCGTGAAAACAATTAAGAGTTTGTTACTTACTTAGAATTTTGTCATAATTTCTTGAACGAAATGTCTTTTCGTTTATCCAGCAGGTGAATTCAAGAAAGAATTTGCTACTTACTTACAATTTTTTCATAATTTCTTTAATGAAATTTCTGTATTGTATATCCAAGAGGTGACTTCAAGAAAGAATTTGTTACTTACTTACAATTTTTCATAGTTTCTTAAATAAAGTTTCTGCATTGTGTATCCAAGAGGTGACTTCAGGAAAGAGTTTGTTACTTGCTTACAATTTTTCATAATTTCTTAAATGAAATTTCCGTATTGTGTATCCAAGAGTTGACTTCAAGAAAGAAATTGTTACTTACTGAGAATTTTTTCATAATTTTTTGAATTAAATTTCTACATCGTGTATCTCAAGTAATGAAATTCTTGAATGAAATTTCCATATTGTGTATCCAAGAGTTGAGTTCAAGAAAGAAATTGTTACTTACTGAGACTTTTTTCTCATAATTTCTTGAATTGAAATTTCTATATCGTGTAGCACAAAGTGAAAATTGTTTGTGATAAAGAGAAAAAAAAAGTTACTTACTTGCGATTTTTCATAATTTCTTGAATGAAGTATCTGTACTGGTATATCCAAGAGGTGAAATCAAAAAAGAGTTTGTTACTTACTTTACATAAATATTTTTTTTTTTCATAATTTCTTGAATGAAATTTCCGTATTGTGTATCCAAGAGTTGACTTCAAGAAAGAAACTTGTTACTTACTGAGAATTTCTTCATAAATTTCTTGAATTAAATTTCTACTTGTGTATCCAAGAGTGACTTCGTATATCTAAGTCGTGAAAACAATTAAGAGTTTGTACTTACTTAGAATTTTGTCATAATTTCTTGAACGAAAATGATAAAGAGAAAAAAAAAAGTTACTTACTTGCGATTTTTTTCATAATTTCTTGAATGTGAAGTATCTGTACTGTATATCCAAGAGGTGAAATCAAAAAAAAGAGTTTGTTACTTACTTACAAATATTTTTTTCATAATTTCTTGAATGAATTTTCCGTATTGTGTATC
Organism: Artemia sinica; assembly: GCA_027921565.1. Lineage (NCBI taxonomy): Eukaryota > Metazoa > Arthropoda > Branchiopoda > Anostraca > Artemiidae > Artemia > Artemia sinica. The sequence continues at coordinate 4,384,913 of JAPEVW010000022.1, forward strand.
CAAGAGTTGACTTCAAGAAAAAAATTGTTACTTACTAAGAATTTCTTCATAATTTCTTGAATTAAATTTCTACATCGTATATCTAAGTCGTGAAAACAATTAAGAGTTTGTATCCCAAGAGGTGACTTCAAGAAAGAGAATTTGTTACTTACTTACTTACAATTTTTCATAGTTTCTTAAATGAAGTTTCGCATTGTGTATCCAAGAGGTGACTTCAGGAAAGAGTTTGTTACTTGCTTACAATAGAACTATTCTAAAGAAATAAAGACGGTTAAGCTTAAAGATATTTATTGCTTAAACGTATTGACACACAGCCCAAAGAGACGCACAAAGCCCAAAGAAACACACACAAGCCAAAAGAGAGACACAAACAGCCCAAAGAGACAAACACAGACCAAAAAGACTCTATTTTACTTTCCATTTTTTCATAATTTCTTTAATGAAACTTCTGTATTGTGTATCCAAGAGGTGACTTCAAGAAAGAATTAATACTTTTACTTACTTACATTTTTTTCATAGTTCTTTAAATGAAGTTTCTGCATTGTGTATCCAAGAGGTGACTTCAGGAAAGAGTTTGTTACTTGCTTACAATAGAACTATTCTAAAGAATAAAGACGGGTTATGCTTAAAGATATTTATTGCTTAAACGTATTGACACACAGCCCAAAGAGACACACAAAGCCCAAAGAAACATACACAGCCCAAAGAGACACAAACAGCCCAAAGAGACAAAACACAGACCAAAAAGACTCAAAACAGCCCCAAAGAAGGACACACAAACAGACCAAAAAAAGACTCAAACAGCCCAAAGAGACACATCAGCCCAAAGAGACACACACACAGCCTCAAGAGACACAAACAGCTCAAAAGAGACACAGACAGCCCAAAGAGAAACACCAACCCAAAGAGACAAAACACAGACCTAAAGACTCAAACAGCTCAAAGAGACACATACAGACCCAAAAAGACTCAGACACCCCAAAAAAGCTCAAAGAGACACACATGGCTCCTAAGAGACACAAAACAGCCGAAAGAAAAACACACAAAGAGCAAAATGACTCAAACACCCCAAAGAGACACACATAGCCCAAAGAAACACAAACAGCCCCAAAGAGACACACACGGGCTAAAGAGACACACACAGCCCGAAGAGACACACAAAGCCCAAAGAGACACATACAGACCAAAAGATTCAAACACCCAAAGAGACACACATAGCCCAAAGAGACACACATGACTCCTAAAGAGACACAAACAGTCAAAAGAAACAAACCCAGACCAAAATGACTCAAACAGCCCAAAGAGACACACATAGCCCAAAGAAACACAAAACAGCCCAAAGAGACACAAACAGCCCAAAGAGACAAACACAGCCCAAAAAAGACTCAAACAGCCCAAAGAGACACAAACAGATCAAAAAGACTCAAACAGTCTACGAGACACACATCCCAAAGAGACGCAAAAAGCCCAAAGAAAAACACACACAGCCCAAAGAGACACAAATAGCCCAAAGAGACAAACACAGACCAAAAAGACTCAAACAGCCCAAAGAGACACACAAACGGACCAAAAAGACTCAAACAGCCCAAAGAGACACACAGCCCAAAGAGACACACACAGCCTCAAGAGACACAAACAGCTCAAAGAGACACAGACAGCCCCAAAGAGAAAACACAACCCAAAGAGACAAACACAGACCTAAAAGACTCAAACAGCCCAAAGAGACACATACAGACCAAAAAGACTCAGACACCCCAAAAAGACACACAGTCCAACGAGACACACACAGCCTAAAGAGACACACACATCACAAAGAGACACCCACAGCCCAAAGAGACACATACAGTTCAAAGAGACGTACACGGCCAAAGAGACGCACACATCCAACAGAGAGACACAAAGCCAAAAACGACACAAACAGCCAAAAAAGAGGCACACACAGACCATAAAGATTCAAACTACCCAAAGAGACACACAGCCTAAAGAGACACACATAGCCCAAAGAGACACACACAGGCTAAAGAGCATACACACAGTCCAAAGAGACACACAAAGCCCAAGAGGACACACACACACACACAGCCCAAAGAGACAAAAAACGCCCCATACAGACACATACATACCAAAAAAATTCAAACACCCCAAAGAGACACACATTGCCCAAAGAGACACACATGGCCTCTAAGAGACACAAACAGCCAAAAGAAACACACACAGACAAAATGACTCAAACATCCAAGAGACACATACAGCTCAAAGAGATGCACGCGGCCCCAAAGAGACGCACACATCCAACAGGGCACACAAAGCCCAAAACGACACAAAAAGCCAAAAAGCCCAAACTCAACACAAACAGCCAAAAGAGGCAGGACACAGACCATAAAGATTCAAACTGCCCAAAGAGACACACAGCCTAAAGAGACACACACAGCCCAAAGAGACCACAGTGCACAGGCTAAAGAGACATACACACAGTCCGAAGAGACACAACAAAAAGCCCAAAGAGACCACACACACAGCCCAAAGAGACAAAAAACGCCCATTTACAGACACATACATACCAAAAAGATTCAAACACCCCAAAGAGACACACATTGCCCAAAGAGACACACATGGCCTCTAAGAGACACAAACAGCCAAAAGAAACACACACAGACCAAAATGACTCAAACATCCCAAGAGACACATACAGCTCAAAGTGATGCACGCGGCCCAAAGAGACGCACACATCCAAACAGAGACACACAAAAGCCAAAACGACACAAAAAGCCAAAAGAGACACACACAGACCAAAAAGATTCAAACTGCCCAAAAGAGACACACAGCCTAAAGAGACACACACAGCCAAAGAGACACACACACACACACAGGCTAAAGATGACACACACAGCCCGAAGAGACACACAAAGCCCAAAAAGAGATACACACACAGCCCAAAGAGACAAAAAAACGCTCATAGAGGACACATACAGACCAAAAGATTCAAAACGCCCCAAAAGAGACCACACATAGCCCAAAGTGACACACACGACACCTAAGAGACACAAACAGCCAAAAGAAAGACACACAAACCAAAATGACTCAAACAGCCCAAAGAGACACACATAGCCCAAAGAAACAAAAACAGCCCAAAGAGACACAAGCCCAAAGAGACAAAACACAGCCAAAAAAGAGACAAATACACTTTTGTGTTCCGTCGTCTTTTTGTTTTTAAACTTCATCTAAGGTAATTTTTACTGAAACCTTTTATAGCTAAAATAGTCTGTTATTTGTTGTGTGAGCTTACTAGTTTATAAAATATATATATATAATAATAAATATATCAATAAATCCCATCTAGCAATGCATACTTATAATCCATTATTCGTCAAAAGCAATATTTTTAAATCTTGAATATTCTTTTTGTTCATTTCGATGATAACGCGGGGCGCTTTCAAATATGGTACCCGATTGGGCCTAATCCACTCCAATAGCCCTTTATCCAGGCCTGAGTATGTTTTTGAGAATAGTAGAAATAAATCTGGAAATTGGTTGCCAACCCAAATTGAAGCAAGGAAGTCTTAGAGATATGTGTGTCAAGGATTCAATAATAAAGAGGGAAGATTGCAATTGTTTTAAGTCCTGTTTTTCAATAGGCTATTTCAGGCAAAGTCGGACAAGTTAAACCATTTTTAATAGACAGCGCGTTAGAGCTGCCTAAGTCAAGAATGATGTGGGCACAATGTGTTTTTTTTTTTCATACCTGGGCACTTCGTATTGAAGTGGAGTTGGTCGTAGAAACTTCAAAAAAGGGCTCATTCGATTAGAAATTGGAAGTGGGCTAGTGCCCTTTTTAATAGTCGAAAGTGATTGGAGGGCAACTAGCCCCCCTCCCCACACCCATCATTTTCCCAAACACATCCAATCAAAATTGAGATGGCATTTTGTTCAGCGTAGTTGATACTCCCCACAACCCTCAGGGACAAGGATTATAAGTTATGCCTGGGGGCATATAAGGTTTTTAAAGAAGGTGTTGCCGTAGAAACTTCAAAAAAGCTCATTCGATTGGAAATTCAAAAGACTAGTGCCCTTGTTAATAGGTCGAAAGTGATTGGAGGGCAACTAGCCCCCCCCCCCCCCCCCCCCCCCACCCCCCCCACCCCCACGCCCATCATTCCCCCAAACATATCCATTAAAAATTTTGAGATAGTCATTTTGTTCAGCGTAGTTGATTTCCGGATAGAAAATATGTTTTTTGAGGAGGAAAATCCCCACAACCCTCAGGGCAAGGGTTTTAAAGTTATGCCCTGGAGGCATATAAGGTTTTATTGAAATCATAACTTAGATAGGCCCTAGTCAGTGGAGTTACACATATTTATAAGTAGTAGGTTAAATATGTCACTGAGTTATATATTTCTGTATATAACTTATTATGCCTAGTCATTGAGTTACACATATTTTATAAGCAGTAGGCTAAATATGTCACTCAGTTATATATTTCTGTATATAACTTATGTAGGCCTAGTCAGTGGGTTACACATACTTATAAGTAGTAGGCTAAATATGTCACTCAGTTATATATTTCTGTATATAACTTAGATAGGCCTAGTCAGTGAGTTTACACATATTTATAAAGTAGTAGGTTAAATATGTCACTGAGTTATATATTTCTGTATATAAACTTATATAGGCCTAGTCAGTGAGTTACTCATTATTTTTAAGTAGTAGGCTAAATATGTCACTGAGTTATATATTCTGTATATAACTTATATGCCTAGTTAGTCGTTACACATATTTATAAGTAGTAGGCTAAATATGTCACTCAGTTTATATATTTCTGTATATAACATATATAGGCTAGTCTGTGAGTTACACATATTTATAAGTAGTAGGTTAAATGTGTCACTGAGTTATATATTTCTGTATATAACTTATATAGGCCTAGTCAGTGAGTTATGTATATTTATAAGTAGTAGGTTAAAATATGTCAACTGAGTTTATTGCCTTTGCAAAACAAGTGATCCGTTTATCTGGCCTCCCCCAGGCCATTCAGCGTGTCCCCAGGTGGCGATAGGGGAACGCTCTACAGATATGTAGGGTACCTCCATAGGAGGCATGGGACCAAGGGGGGACCTTGTCCCTGGGGGTCCATAATAGAATCTGGGGCACCCTTGCCCGGGGTCATAAATACAGGCGGAGGAGGAAGAAGGCCCCTCAAATGTACACTCAAAAGGGCCCACTGGTTTATCCACAAGTTCCTTGAGTTGCAAACCCTTCTCCCAGCAATGGGTTAAATTGCATGGTGATGCAGAACACCATCGCGGGAGGATCCTCTATAGGAGGACAACTGTGGCAGGGCGGAAGATCCAGATCTATGGACAACGGCCTCTGCAAAGGGCTGCCTCGACCCTTTTCGGGGTACCTGTAAGACTGGGGACCTTGCGGTCAACTCTATTCCACTTGAGGAGTGGCGCCCTCGAGGAAATTATAGCCTAGTAAACGACACAGCATGTCGCACGGGATTCTGACTAATGGACAATTTTCTGGGATTGGTATGTTTGATAGGCGTCTTTGGGCTGAAAAACCTCTTCCTAGCTGATTTATCTATACGGGTTGCTCCTCGTAGTAGCATAAAATTTGTAGGCATGAACATATATAATGAGTCGGAGGTAATAGGCTTGAGATTGTCTGTGCAGGATTTCAACTCTTGTTGATAGAAGAGCATCGCCAAGCGCTGAAAACCATGTTGTGACAAGATGGGCCCAGGATTTTGCACAAAGCTACATTCATGGAGGTCCCACGGGACTTCTTGCTGTCCGGTTCTAAGCCGGCTTAAGCACTTCGGTGTAGACTGAGAAGATACTGTGATCCCCGTCCTGCACTGGTATCCGGGATCATTGCTTTTCCTGAGGCGAAAACAAATTTCAATGATTTAAAGAACATGAAATTGGGAACTTGGAATGTTTACGACATTAAAAAAATGACTATCGTATCGACATTTTGACTGACGAATTCAGACGATTCGAACTGGATTTATTAGGAGTTTCAGAAACTCACTATCCCAGGGGTAGGAAGCATGAAATTAGGTGATATAGAATTGTTTACTCAGGCAGGAAGGATGGGTTACATAGACAGGGAGTAGGGCTCATGATGAATAAGGAAGCTGCTAAGTCTTGTTTAGGCTAGGAAGGTATTAATAATAGAATACTAATTGCTCATTTATGACTAGAAAGTTCAAGGTATCACGTTATAGTAGTATACGCCCCTGTAGAACCGACTGATGGAGATACTAGTGACTCAGATGAATTTATACTTACAGTTACAGGAGCAAATGACAAGGTCCCAGGTAGAAAATATGATGTTATTGCTGGGAGATTTAACGCCCATGTTGGTAGAAATAAGGATAGATGGTATCCCAGCTTAGGTAAATTTGGGTGTAGGAAAAGAAAACAGTAATGGATACAGACTTTTGCAATTTTGTAGGTATAACAATCTAGTTATAACCAATACGGGTGTTTGGTCATAAAATGGCTCATAAGCTAACATGGTATTCACGTGATGGTAAGACCAGCAAACCTTATTGATTATGTTATAGTAAAACGAAGACTGGCAGGATCAATACAAGATACTAGGGTATATAGGAGTGCTGTTATTGATGTTCAAAAGTAAAGATCACCATCTAGTAGTGTCAAGGGTTAATTTAAAGCTGAAATATCGGAAGGGTAATTACCTACCCCGAGGAAGTTATGATGTTAGTAGACTCCAGGATGAGAATTTGAGAGAAACTTTCCAGGAACAGTTGAATACTAAACTTAAGAGTTTAAAATTTGATAATGTGGAAGATGGTTGGAATAATTTTAGAAAAATAATTTGGTGAAGTTGCTGAAGGTGTATTAGGGAAGAAAGCGAGAACTGCAGCTAAGAATATTAGTGAAAAAGCTTTAAGTTTAATAGAAAGGAGAAAGGACTTGTACAAGAATTATCTGAGTGATAGCATCACATGAAAACAAAAGAAATGTAAAGAAAGTGAAAGAGAGAAAGCATTGAAATATGAACTAAGGAGGTGTGAAGTGGAGGCCATGGATAAAATTGCCGAGGATCTAGAAGATGCAGCTAGACGGCATAATAGTAAAATATTGTACTGGCACGTTAACAAATTGAGAGAGGTAGTAGTCAATCCGGACTTGTCCCAGTTAAAGATAGGAATGGGGTCGCAATTAGCGATAAGGCAAAAGCTAAAGCGAGATGGGCCGAACATTTTGAGAATTTGCTTAACCAAGATAGAGTTGCAGGAAAAAATATAGAGGAAAATGAAAAAGTTTGTGATACCTTGGATGTGAAGGAAAGATTTGTTTGTGGAGGAGGAATTAGAAACAGTACTAAAAGGATTAAAGAATAATATAGGCTCCAGGTGCTGATAGGGTAGTAAATGAGTTTCTTAAATATGGTGGCTCTGAGGTTAGAAATAAGTTATTGAAGATTATGAATATGATTTTTGAAAAAGGGGAAGTACCTAACGATTTTAGGAAAACCTTAATTAAGCCACTTTATAAGAAAGGTGATAAAAGTGAGTGTAGTAATTATCGAGGCATTAGTCTGGTCTCTGTAGGTAGCAAAATTGCTTAGTAATATGATACTTTTTAGACTGAGAGATGCCGTAGACAAAGTTATAAGAGAAGAGCAGTGCGGTTTTAGAAAAAGGTAGAGGATGTGTTGACCCAAATTTTCACTCTTAGGTTAATATTGAAAAGTGCCTAAGTTTTCAAACACCTTTGGTCCTCAGTTTTATAGATTATGAGCAAGCGTTCGATTCTGTTGATAGAGGAGCTTTAGTAAAGGTTTTATCCTTGTATGGTATATACCAGACAAATACATTAAAGTGATTAGTGCTATGTATGAGAATAACACTGCTGCAGTTAAGGTAGGAAATGAGGTTAGGAGCTGGTTTTGTATTAAATCAGCAGTTAAGCAGGGTTGTGTTCTATCCCCCTTTATATGGATTATTTTGATGGACTTTGTTTTAAGGAGCACAGGAAAGGCAATGGGAGACCACGGAATCAAATGGGGAGGAAAAAGTCTCCTGGACTTGGATTATGCTGATGATTTAAGCATCCTAGATGAAAGTGTGAGCAAAATGAATGAAGTTTTAGAGGTTTTGCGAGTTCAGGGTGCTAGTATTGGTTTGAAAATTAATGTTAGGAAGACTAAGTCACTAAGGCTAGGAATAAGTGAAGATGAAAAGGTGACGTTGGGTAATGAAAAGATTGATCAGGTGGGCAGTTTCACTTACCTTGGTAGTATTATTAGTAAAGATGGTGGGAGCAGTGAAGATGTTCAAAATAGAATAGCAAGGCTCAGGGTGTTTTTTCACAGTTAAAAAAAAGTCTGGAAGAATAGGAAGACTAAGTCTGCAAACCAAGATTAGAATCTTAGAAGCTACAGTTGATGACAGTGGTCAAATATGGCTCTGAAGCATGGACGCTCCCGAAAAGCGGATGAAGATTTGCTAGATGTTTTCCAGAGAAATTGCTTAAGGATTGTTCTGGGTACCCGGCTGACTGACCATATTTCAAACAATAGGCTATACGAAAAAATGTGGTTCAATACCGCTTTCTAGGTCTATAATGAAAGAAAGGTTGAGGTGGTTAGGGTATGTTGTGCGGATGAAGGATGACAGATTGCCGAAGATTGTTCTTTTCGGCCAACCATCTAGGGCTAAACGGAAAGCAGGTCGTCCCCGTGTGGGGTGGGAGGACGCCATAAAGAAAGATTTAAAGGAAATGGGAACTTCGTGGGCGGGTGTAAAAAGGGAGGCTTGAATAGATTGGGGTGGAGGAGGAGCGTGCGTAGCTGTGTTGGCCTCAGGCGGCTTGGTGCTGCGATGAGTTGTTAGTAGTAGTAGTAGTAGTAGTATCATGATGCTCCTGCCAAATACTGTAGAAATAGTATTTTTTTCGGCTTTTCTATAAATCTTGGCCAATATTTTATCACGAAATTTTAGTTATTTTAATTAAAAGTGTCGTTTTGCCTGTCATTTATGGACCCACACAGAAACGATCCAAATGGTGTTTCTTAATTGATACATATTGTTTTAGCTTCAACGGCTGCCCTACAACTAACTGTAAACTATAGTTGTCTAATGAATAAATAATTTCCCTATCGCAGTCCTATTACCACTACTACTACTACTACTCCGTTCTAGAACAACAAAACCAATTTAGAATCATATATTCTTTTATTTTTAACAGAAAATAGCACTAAACAATTAACTATTAGAATTTTCAGTCATCCGGAAAAAGCACTTTTATTGAACAATAAATATATACAATACATTTAATCAACATAATATCACAGTTTTTTTCATTTTATTTAAGAAAACAACAAATATTTTTATACAACACACATTTAAGCAAAAACAACAACAACAGCAACAAAAACATAATGTCACAGCAGTTTAAAACACATTTTTTTTGTAAATATAACACACACAATTTTCGTAAATTAGAAAAGGGATCCCTCAACCCCCCAGGGACGACCGCTGAGCCGCCCGAAGGCCTGGCCGGAAGCGGGGGGCCCCCATGGCCGGGCCAAAAGGTGCGGTGTTACGCTGCGGAAGGCGCATTTTTTTTTAAATTATGAAAAACTAGGAAATATAATAATTCTACCTCGCTATAAAAGAAAACTGTGGCAAATATTATGTAGGTAGAACACACCAGAATTTAGAAAAGCGCATACAACAGCTTAAAGATGATATAGTCAAAGCTCTAACTTCTAATATTTCCACTGTTTCATTTGATTCTGTATTAGGGAGAACTATTTTTGAAAATCCTAGCCACAATATACTTTTTGATGAATCCGCCCTTATTAGCAATGACCTAGGCATAAAGCAGGTAGTCCGAGAATCAATTGAAATAGACTTAAGATTAATATTAATATGTCCTTAAATAGCGACTTAGGGGAATATACACTAAATGCCTCTATACACAAATTTAATTAAAAATGATCTTACAAAATATTTAAAAAAACCAATAGACATTAACACAGAACCGATCACAAAAAGACCTTTGAGGTTAGCTGCCAAAAAGACTGGATTAGCAATAAGAACGTTTTTTAAATTATCTTTCTTTCATCTCATTGAGTCGCCTTGTTTTAACTTACTTTCTATCAGTCCTGGTTGAACTTCGCTGACGTAAGGATGCTAGGACTGCTTTGAAAATTTTCTGATTTTGGATTTGGATTTTTGGAGTCTTTTTCTCTTATATATTTTTGTCTTGCTGAGGACGGCACTTCGACATAGGGCCGAAATATTCATTCAAATTATCTCCACTGTCTTGCAAAAGGATTTCCCTGTTGTTCTTTGTGCTTTTGTTGTTTGTTGTGGAAAGGCAGTGTGGTCTTCGTCGCTATTCTAATTATACAGGGCTTTCTTGAAATTGATCCCCTGGTCTGAAAACAATTTACACTAATATTTCATCGCCCTCAACATCGTCCTTGCAAAAAGTCCAAACATCGCCCTTACAAAAATACCATGTGAGGAATTACAGGGCAATGAAGAGATCTTGCTAAATTTTACGTTAATATATAAACTTTATACCATGCATATGAATCCCATAGATATAATAGCTCTTCTAGATATTGACTTCATAGTTCACAAATAGACACTTCAAAAAACACAAATAGCCCTTGCCCTTTAATGAATTCAGTAAGTAGTAAACCATTGTGAAAAAAATAATGCACGTATTTAAATCAAATAAATCTAGTCAAAAGGAGGGTGTAATTTCTGTGCTTCACAAGAATTTGGCGAGATTTTTCTTTCTTCTATTTATAGGAAAGCGAGGATTAAAGCTAAAATCGTTAAAGCTAAAGCTTAAAAAATTTTTTAATTATTAAGTCACACACTGATGTTTTTGACACAATCAACACGCAAGAACCGATGCTATTTACTTCCTTTTTGTTTTTGAAAAACGGAAAAAAAAAACTTTGTATTAGCATCTCTTCTTTTGTTGGAACTGAATCATTTTGTTTTTAGGCTATTTAGGTAAAGAAATGTCAAGACTACTAGAACTATCAATGTAACTTGAATAAAAATCCGGTTCTATCGATTAAATTTTGATACACAATTTTACACATTTTTTCCTTTGGCGGGGAGCAGAGCTCGTATACCAACGAGAAAAAAACAATACATCATATAACTGAAATAAACGCAACTACTCTTGCATTTTTCTTCTTATTAAAGAAATAACATTGACATGCCACTCCAACTAGCACACGTTCATTCGAAACAATAATAACTTAATAATACCAATTATAAGCTTACCATGGGCAGGGAGTGCAGAAAGAGCATATAAAAAAACACACACAAAATAATAAATATAAGACATCATCCTACACCAAAAATAAATTTTTAATTTTTAAAGCACTGCATAAGCAACGTTCGGAGCCTAATCTAATGACAGTAAGTGACAATATTACATCTATTGATGCAACAAATTTTAGACCAAATCAAAGGAACCACATAATGCACTGGAATTCTTGACCATTCATATTTGGCAGAAGTATTAATAGACAAGGCCAGATCGAGTGGAAATAGATATTTTGGGACATACGGAACAAAGGTTCATTTCATAATAATATCTAGGAAGATCTCCACAGTCGATTTTAACTTTTAACAAAAATATAGAAGACTGGACACAAAACTCACCAGGAGAATAACCACAATAGTGAATAACGACAGTGAATTCATTTATTTGGCAAAAGGGAAGGAGACAGTAGAAATAACGAGCAGGACACGAGCACCCTTATTCTTTATCTTTTGAAGTGAAATAAGATTTGATTTAAACGTGTTTAGGTAAACCAATCCCGCATAATCAAAAAAAAATTAGATTGTGCTCAAGTACAGTAAAGTGCCCTAAGGGCTGAGTACGGAATTAAATGTTTTAACCAGTTCATTATACCAACAGCCCCTGATACTTTCGCGCGAATAACGTTGATATGATCCTTCCATGAAGATTCTCGTCAATAACCACCACTAAACAACGAATACTTCTCACTCTTTCAATAGACGATAAACTGTCTTCAAGCATAACGCAAATGTTAGTTAATTTTGGAAACCTGCACCCAATTCTAAAAAGAATAATAAGTTTATTTTTTTTCTTATTAAGCACAAGTTTATTGTCATCAATCCATTTCGAAATACGACTGCATGCATGGGAAATATCCTATTTGAAACTCATTTAAAGATTTAACACCCACAGAAGCAGTTGTATCATCAGCAAACTGGGTATCTAGAGAAACTGAGGTTGTTGCAAAACACAGATCGTCAACATGAATAAGAAAGAAAAGAGGGCCCATAATTGGACCCTGAGGGACACCAACCGATGACGATAGTGGAAGGAAAGAAGAAGTAGACTCATTAATTACAGTAACTTGTGTTCTCTCAGAAATATAATATTTTACTAAATCCAATGCTTTTGCTACGAACCCCCGAATTATTAAACTTAGAAAAATCAAATCAAATGACAAATTGAGTCGAACGCTTTTTGAATGTCCAAGAAGATGCTTGCATAAAGCATAAAATATTTGCATAATTTTTCTATTTTTTCACTGGCTGTTAATTGTCCTCGTTTTCTTCCTTTCTTAGCGATTTTAAGTTTTATCATGATTAGCCAGTGTGGTCTCAGAAATTATTTAACAGGCTTGCAAGAATTTCTCCTTGTTAATACAATCACTCACAAACTGGTTAATGATAATCATGGGATGCTGAATCCCATGTCCCTTTTGAAAGCCAAATTGAAGCTTTGAAAACAATTCTGATTTTTCAAAAAATATATATATATATATCCAATTATACGACGCTTTTTCTACAATTTTAGAAAACGCAGACAGTACTGAATTTACACATTGTTATATTGAGATCACACAATCATAAGGAAAATGTCCAGCCCATTTGTCAAGAGAAAATTTGAAATTTTTTTGAATACTTATTGAAATTACTGTTATATCTGATAAGATTTTCTAATTTATCATCAAGGTTTTTAATGCTCCAAATTTGCCTTACAGGCTATTTTGAAATTCCATTAAACTGAAAATTTATGATAGGCTCTATATTTTATTCTTTAATTAGTTTAAATAAAACGACCTAGGAATAAGGAGAACATTCCCCTCAGGCAGGGGTGGATTTAAAGCTTACACAGTTGTAGACCCAAGCGTTTTAACAAAATTTTAGGAGAAATCCTCAAAAATTTGAGGGAAACATCTGACAATTTATACTTGGCCATGGAATTCTTGTGTTGTTGTAAAATCACTTTTCTGCGAATAGGTAGTGCAGCACCAGTGTCATTTTCCGAACCTGATCCTTTTCCAAGATAGCAAAAAGGAGCTTGTCCAGAATTTTACCCACCTTATTCCTAGGTCAGTAATTTAAACTGCTATAAAATTTACGACCAACAATACTTAGTCACAATTATCATGGTTACATTATATAACCCCTAATGGACCAGATCTTGTCCCAGGCTATACTGACAATTGTTTACAGTTTCGAGGTGATTTTGTGTGCTTGTTTAGCATGTAGGCTAATAGTTGATCCGGAACGCCAAATAAATCTAATTTAAAGAAGTACTCATACAACCAGGAAACCTTTGCATAGCCTAGAACTAGTCTAGCCTATCTAACACATTTGAGGGGAGGAGGCTGACTGGGACATACTGATGAAGGTAATAAAAAGATCTGGAAAGAGAATTGCGTGGGGAATAGAATGCTACGCTGTCTTTCTAGTTTTCCTATTCAATATCTTTCCTTAGGCTACGCCAGTGGCATCAATTAACAAAAAGTTGGATTGGACATTACATAGCATAGACCTACATGATTCCATGAGTACTGTTAGAACAATGTGACCATACTTTAGCTCTGAATTCACAGGTGAATTAATAATCAACCAACAACAAAAAGAGGATACAAATAGGGATCAGGTAGAATGTTCAACTAGTCCTGAATACAGTTACAGAATCTTGTAGCCTATACATTGAATGAAATATAGCCTTTATACTATTTATCAAAAACCCAGGGGGGGGGGGCATATTGGTACTTTTTTTGATTTTTCTATTGAAAACACCAATAAGAAATTCTGAGATCTAATAAGGAGAAAAAAAATCTAGGGGCATATACCCCCCCCCCTGACACCCTTGGGCAAGGCTAGCCTAAAATAAAACAAATAAAAAATCAAGGAACTAATTTGGAATCCAGAAATGAACATTCAACAGAATATGGGATAATTCCGTTGAATGATTACCAGTGACGTAATTTCGATAAATACAGGGGGGAGGGGGAGGGACAAAGTTGGAGCCAATTTTCCCAAATCAGGTGAAAAATGACAGTGAAAACTGAAAAATTATCTGTACTTTGACATAAAGGAAAAGACATTAAAGGAAACTGACCTGTTTTTCTAGATCCTTGAATTATGCAGACTTATCTTAGTTTTGACAAGATTTTTAGCGAACAAACTGAGTTTTGGGGGGTAAACTTGGTTCTGGAGGGGCAGTTGCCCCTGCCCCATATCATATTACGCCCCTGTTAATAAGTATTTGATCTCAGTTCCAGAAAAAACTATTGCTACTACATACTAACAACTCACCACAGCACCAAGCCACCCGACACCAACACAGCTACGCACGCTCCTCCTCCATCCTATTCTCATTAAACGCTTCCCTCTTTACACCCTCCCATCCCGTCCACAGAAAAGGCTTGGCGCTGCAAAAACTTGCTACTAGTAGTAAGTGCTAATAATATCCCTTTATCTTTTTTACTAGTGTACCTCTACTAGGGTACCCTCCTCCTTCCTACCTGTAATTCAGACCTTAAATACAGGAAAGCTTCTTCAACGTATGGACATTCTTCTCCAGCTATTCGATCTCTCGGTCTCCAGTACAGAAAACTAAAAACAATACAAAAATGTCTCTTTAAAAACGTTTATTCCTTTCCAAAGGGTTTATTTAAAATTTGCAATAAAATTTATAGATACTTCTATGATATACCCCTACCTAGTATTCTTTTAACAGGTAACTGTAACACTCAAGCCTAATGATATATACGGAAGAATATATAAAATATGATTATTGCATTGGTAACCACGGCTATCACCTGATATTGACGCAGGAGTGATACTGCACCACTTTATTGGAGTGGAAAGCCTTGCTGGCTTCCCTCTAAAAAACAATAAATTTTGTTTAAAAACGTTCATTCCAGGAGTAAATTATTTACTCCTGGAATTAAATTTAAACTTTAGTTTGTTGGGGTTTTAGGGGACTAAAGGTACCTAAGTTGGGTTGATTAGGTTACGTATTTAATAAATGCTATGCTTTACCCCCCCCCCTCTAATATGCAAATATATAGCCCGAATTTGTTTCTGAACTATTCTATTTTCATTCTATTTTTTCTTTTATTTCATTAGCGTTAACGAAACTTCACTTTCGCGCGCTTACCGCTTTGTAAAAAGGTACCAAAATAATATTTACATTATTTTGATATTTCTCTTGGTTATGGTCTGAAAAGAAATACAATTTGCAATTTAGCTTGTTAAAAAAAGTAGCATATGGTTGAGAAAAATTGGTTTTGTGGGGACAGAATTTGACGTAATTTACGGAGTATAATGCAGGACTAGTCATTAGCTGTTTCTTAATATTCGATATTTTAATATGGATAGGTTAGGATCAAGGCCGTTTCCAGGAGGGGTTGGGAGCCCCCCCCCTTCCCAAAATTTTTGTCTAACTCGTAAAAACGGTAAAAAAAATGGATATAAATAATTTTTGTGTAACCCCTTCCCCTCCCCTCCCCAGAAAAATCTTTTTGTAAAATACCCACCTAAGAAAAAAAAGAATCCGAGATACGGCCCTGGTTAGGACTTATTGATTTACAACGTTTGGCACTGCAGCTTCCTTTTGAAAATCGCTATTGGTGATCAGGCTGGGGCTGATCAATTGAAATACATCATTTGAATAACGGTTCTTAATACCTGGATGCGTGAGTTGGACAAAAAAGTTTCCTGATTCAAAAATTGTTTCTAACACGCAATTATAACGAACTCTTGATAAGAAATAGACACCAAAAATAATTTATGCATACGGAATTCACCTAGGCTACTTGTAAATATAACTTAAATTTGTAACTGGTTAAGAGAGGGAGGGGGGGATGGTAAGAGGCAGTCAAACTGGAAATTTCTCTATCAAATTGTTAATAAAAAAAAGTTCTAATGGCGCAAAAAATAGGGTACTTCCTTGTTAGCTATTAAACATTCAAGAATTGAAGTTAGGTTAATAATAATGAAATACACCAAAATATGATAAAAATATAATGCTTCAGTAACAAAATTATGGAAACTACAACAAAGAATTATGGAAAATGGCCGCCCAGACCGCATTATATTAAATACGTAACCTAAACTAACCCGACACCTAACCTAATTTAACCTAGCCTAACCAAATAGACAACTAAATATCTAATCAAAATTTACCGAGCCGAAGATGATTGCCTGGTAAAAAAGACCATGAAAACCGGTTATTGTCTCATGTTCGTGATGTAAATTCTCGAGTGTGTACCAGCTAACAATGAAGTACGAAAATAGTTTTGTTGCTGCAATGTTTATATCAGAAGAAATTGTTTAAACCATTCTTGTAATTTCTGTTCATCATAAGACTTTCGGAATTGACTTGGCTAAATCTTGCATCGTATTAGGCAATGACAGCCTCTTCATCATAGGCAGCACAATCGCACTGCCTAAGTAAACAAACGATGTTGGCACAATGTATTATTTTTTTTCATACCAGGGGCAATTCGTATCAAAAGAGTTGTCTTAGAAACTTCAAAAAGGCCTCATTCGATGAAAAATTGGAGTGGCTGGTGCCCTCTTTAATAGTCAAAGTAATTGAAGGGCAACTAGTCCCCCCCCCCCCCCCACGCCCATCATTCCCCCAAACACATCCAATCAAAATTTTGAGATAGCCATTTTGTCCAGCGTAGTTGATTTCCAGATAGAAAATATGTTTCTGAGGAGGACACTCCCACAACCCACAAGTTGTTTTGATGGATTACTCATTTCCAAAAATTATGTATATAAGTAGCGCGTATCAATTAGGCAGCACGGTTTCAACAGCTACCCTCAAGTTATTTTCTACGATATACATTTTTACTTAGACTGACTTTGGTCAAATTGTCTGGGGAAGTGTTGCAAGCACTTCACTTCTACGCCCGCTATGGTGAATAGATTTAACAGTGACATGTACAAAAAACGAACCGTTACAAAAATGAACCGATACAAACAACGTTACAAAAACGAACCGATGAGAATGAAAACATAAGTCTCGGGAAAATTTTGAATGATAATAGAAGAAGAATTTGCTACTATCTAGAATTAAATTTATATTACTTTCTTTTTTCCCAAACTCTGATGATGTGAATTTTGAATAATAGTCGAAGATAAATTTCATATTTGATTAAAAAAAAATGTAATAAACTGACTTGAAGTTTACTAAAGGGAAACACAAATGAAAATAACACCCGGTTATGGTGTAAAGGACTTAGCCAAGTAGACTTTTGTCTTATATGGTATGTCTTTAACTTCCGTTTCATGAAAAAAATCTTTTAAGACATTGATATTAGCCTGCAATCTTATTGATAGTTGCAGCTATTACGGCTGGTCTAGTTTCTTTCACTCGGTTCTTCTTGGCCGTTCTAATTAATATTCTTGAAACTACATACAAAGCATATTGTTCTTCTAACTCGGTTCAACATCCTTTAATGACACTAATTTTGCATCTTTCTGAAGCTTAGAATTGCAATCACATAGAAACATTGCATAAGAAAGTAAACTTTGATGCTTCTTATCTAAATGACATTTTGGGTGGAAACGACTTTCAAGAAATATGCTTCTCTTTTGTTCTTCATCAGAAAATCCCCATCTACTTGTTATCTATGTCAGATGCACCTCCAGCTTCATTGTTTTTGTATTATATAATCTATATTTGTAAGAATTCTGGATATCAGTCTGAAAGTGATGTAGAATATCACCTTAGATATTGTCAAGTGTTTTTTTTTTATTTATTTATTAGATCTTCTTTCATTTCCGCTTTTTATTTAATTCTCTGGCGTACGAGAGAACTGAGAGAAGTATCTTTTTTGTAAAACTAGGGCCTGAAAACTGAAAACAGAACATTTCGACCCCAAAAGCGCATGCTGTCTGTTAAAAAATGCTTCACTAGTTTGGATTTCGGAATCTGGTACCGAAATCAGTCAATAAAGATTGAATTTTAGCTCTAGCTTTCTGAAAGGCAAATGCGCCCCATGTGGTAAAATTGTCTCTGAATTCCTCTTTTTTTTACGGTCTTGCCTGTACTGCCTAATTTCAACTAAATTTTTAAGCCAGAATTGCAATTTTTATCATTTGTTTTCCACTAGCCGAACTGGCGTTTAATAAGTTTCTACAATGAGGAGTTGGAACCTCAGATAAATTTTTCTTATTGTATAGAAACAAAAAGATTCACATCGTCAGTCGATGAAATGGGAAAGGCTACCTACCCCATGATGTGTGGTGTTGTGTTCCTTCTGGCATCAGAAGACATGGGCAACAGAAGGTAAAACTACGCAATGCCTTGAAAAGCATGCTGCGCTTTTGAAATCATCGCTCGAAGAACTTTGGTCAAAAGCCCAAGAGAATCTAAGTCGTCATGGAGAGGCACCGTTGTCGCCTTATGCACCAGTCGGTGTGGGGAAGACCCAAGTCTAAGTAAGTAACAAATTCCTATATTATCCTAGGAGCTTGAGAGCGTCTGGGCTTGTTAAGAATCAG
The DNA here is from genome assembly GCA_027921565.1 of Artemia sinica. NCBI lineage: Eukaryota > Metazoa > Arthropoda > Branchiopoda > Anostraca > Artemiidae > Artemia > Artemia sinica. The sequence goes on from JAPEVW010000022.1 coordinate 4,403,727, forward strand.
ACCCATGTCTCTTACCCAAAATATCGAGGTATTTACAATTTTCCCCACTATTTGTTTTTAGATTCCCCATATAATTATAAATCTATAAACCTCCCCCCCCCTAACCAAAACAAGAAAATGTGTATGTGTAAGTTTTAGCCTTTAGATCATAGGCCAATCAGATGGTGCAAGAGACAGGATGCCTACCTCTCCCCTAAAAAAATAAACCTACAACGGGTGAAATCAAGGGCAAGACAATAGTGCTACCTAAGTAAAGAGCCACGCGGTCCCTCACAATTTATTATTTACTTATCCTTTTTTTTTACAAAGGTACTTCGCAATGAATGATTTGTTGAAAAAACTTTTAAAGGGTTTTCATTTCGTTTGGAAAATGAAAGTTTTGCATGGGAACTACCCTCCCCACTCCTATCCTTTCCATGCAATCAACATTTTGAGATTCTCATTTGTTCAGCATAGTTGACGAATCGAGTAATTATGTCTTTGGGGATAAAATCCCCACCCCCTCACAGCCCTCAGGGCAAGGATCATAAGTTATACCTTCATTGGCACACACAGTTTTTATGGAAGGGTTGGTCGGTTTCACTTCTGAGTGAGCTCATTTGATTAATTACCAGAAGTTCTAGTGCCCGTTTTTTTAGAGTCACAGGAATCAGAATTAAACTACCCCGTTCCCAATGGCCCTTTTCCCCCAAATTTTATCTGATATGAATTTTGAGACATCCATTTTTGTTCAAAAATTGCCAAAGATAATAAGAGAAGATCTTAAGGGTTCTCACAACCCCCAGGAATCTGGGGACAAAGGCTGTAACTTTTGCTCTGGGGACATAAAAAGCTACAATCTAGGGGCATTTTACTGAAGGGGTGGTCATCTAAACTTTAGAGGAGGCTCATTTGATTGTAAATCTTAATTCTTAAGCTATTTTTAAGATTCAAAATTGAATAGAGGGCAACTAGCCCATCCTCCTTGTCCATCATTTTCCAAAACACATCGAATCAGAATTTTGATACAGCCATTATAGCGCAATTAACTGTTATTATAGAACAAGATTAGAAAATTGTAGATTAGAGAGAAACAGACGCTTATTAGTCCCTATGTATATAATGGCGCGAATCGCATGCTGTTTATCAAGACCTGTAAATTTAAGGTAAAATGAAGGATTTAGACATTGAAGGCCGTTACATTAGTGGTATTAGTCCAATATTAGATATGTATTTACCTGCAAAAAGGGGTGATAGAACACACTTAAGGCAACTGCACGTATTGGAAATTTTACGTCACAGAAGCCAACCCTATTTTCTGGAGGATTTTCCATGAGAAGAACATTTTGGCACAGAGGGAGGGGCAAGACTTACACATTAATTCCTCTTCTCTACTTTACTTAGTACTTTTCAACTAAAATAAAAATAACAAAACTCAATAAAATATTTAAATTTGGAAAACCATATTTTCTGTGAGGGGTTTTTTCCCCCAGGAGGGTTTTTCCATGCAAGAGCGGGGGTAACCCCCCCCCCCCCCCCCACCTTGACACGTAGACAGTAACAGGGCGAAGGAAACCCCTTAACAGACATAAAAAGAGAAATAAATCTGCCTTTCAGAGTTTGTGATGTCAGATTTTCTTTGCTTTTGTGACAACAAAACCGAGCTTTTTTATTAGTCATCTTGACTGTCATTTATGTCATGACTTGTGTTTTACCCAATGTAAGTACGGTGGTTGAGTTGCACAGAGTTCAGTTATACGAGGGTTCAGTTGCACGGGGGTTCAGTCACACGACGGTTTAGTTAAATGGGATTTAGTTAAATGGGGTTGAGTTGCACGGGAGGTTGAGTTACACAAGAGTTCAGTTATACAAAGGGACCAGTTGCACGGGGTTCAGTCACACGGCGGTTTAGTTAAATGGGATTTAGTTAAACGGGGTTGAGTTGCACGAGGGCTCCGTTAAATTGGGTTAAGTTGCACGAGGGTTCAGCTACACGAGGATTCAGTTACACAGGGTTCAGTTACACGAGTATTCAGTTTACACGGGGTTTCAGCTGTACGGGGGGCCCAGTTGCAAGAGGGTTCAGTTACACGAGGATTCAGTTACACGGGGTTCAGCTGCACGGGGGCCCAGTGGCAAGAGGGTTCATTTGTACGGTGGTTCAGTTACAGTAGTTCAGTTGCTTGGGGTTCAGGTACACGGTGGTTCAGTTGCAATTGAAACCGAAGTATGAACTGATTCCGCTGTGTTAACATCTAATTGGTGTTTTCACTCTTGGTATTTGCCAGTCGATATTTCACGTGTTGAAACTTGAATATTTACAGACCGTGCATGTCCCTGGACTTTCCTAAGTGATATTACTGACCTTGGTTCTTGATAATTGGATTATAGGATTTGAATTATAGTTCTGAACAGTGAAAGAAATAAGAGATGAGATTTTTTAGTTCCAATAGCTCATGTCTGACACAAAGGAACCTCCTGAAAAAGACATAGATGTCTCACCTTTCCTGCCTTCAAAAAGAAACTTAACTAGAAACCCCCCCCCCCGACTCCTATGTCTAAATCAACCACACATCTTAAGGGGATACAAGCCCTAAACATCCTTCAAGCTAAAAGTACGGTGAAACCCCTGGCAAAAAAGAAAAAAATGATGCAATTAGATCACCCCTTGAAGAACCCCAACCCGAGATTATATCACTTCCTGATGATTCCCAACCAATTGAATCGCTTCCTAGCTCTTTAGATCAGCAATGCTATTACATTGTGACCATCAAGAAACAATGGTCGAACCCCTTTACTAGAGAGCGGTTAATGGATATTAGAAAGCCTATATTTTTTACTAGCTAACTCAACTTTTGAAGTAGTTTTTCCTAAAAGACGGTCTGATAGATATTTATTTTACCTCTCACAAGGCCGCAGATTTAGTCCTTTCAAGGTCCAAGGAATTAATCGTTGAGGATTCCAAAATCTTTACCACTTCTAAAGAAGTAGAAAAGTCCTATAAAATACGTGGTTTATGGTGTTGACACCGGTATACCAATAGAGGAATTTACAACTGAACTAATTGATTCTTCAGGTCATCCGGTCAACCAACAACAGCCACAAGACTCAGCTTTAAAATGATGGTAATCTTATACCCAGTCACTCAGTGCTCATTGTATTTAAAAACGAGTTGCCAAGAGAAGTTTTTCTGTATGGTATGGCCCTTCGCCATAAGTCCTATAAACCAAAGCCCATACTAAGCTTAGATATAAAACGCTCCTTAATAAAAATAGCAGAATATCTAGAAATAAGATCATTTAGCACTGGTAATTTTATTCAATAGGCTTCATTAATGTTCCAAGACATAAACCTTAGCATCAAATTCTGCTTGAACTTCTCATCTAAATCATGCCGCTATATCCCTCAATCTTACTGCTGAATTGGTGGGGACTATTTCTGACCATCTCCCTATTACATCTTCTTTCCAACTCTCACGGTTTCAAAGAACGAATAATTATGTAATTCCTCTTAGGCTAAGAACCCGTAGTGATTAGGCTAGAATCAGTTCATCTGCTTGTAGATATTTGCCAAGTAAAATATCAATACTTCAGTGTTTCTAGACTGAAGTCATATTATATTTCAATTCTGATTTGTTTTCCTCTTCTACATGTTGTATTCTGAGTAAAGTTCGGGCTGCCTTCCATATTTTGCGAAGATCAATTGAATTGTCAAAATATGACGTGAGACTTAGCCTGGATATTTATGTAGCCAAAAAATTAGCCATGCTCAGTCTTTTGTCGAAAATCAAGCTGTCCAACTTCAGAAAATCCATGAGGGTATTATTTCAGGCTGTTCTTAAGCCCTGGTCTTGTTGCTTCTTACCTCGAAGCAAAATTTTGGTTCAATCTCTGGAAGGATTGTGACCGTCCATCGACTGACGCTGTGAATCCTTTTTGTTTCTGTACTAAAGAGAAATTTATCAGAGGTTCCAACTCCTCATTGTAGAAACTTATTAAAAGCCAGTTCGGCTAGTGCAAAAAAATTATTAAAATTGCAATTTTGGCTTAAAAATTCAGAAATTAGGCAGTTGCAAGATGAAAAACTTCCGTGCATGCTTTATATACATTAACAATGGAGCTGCTATATAACTTAAAGCCCTTTCCCCAAGGGCTGGGGGTTCAGCCTAGAATCATAGCTATTTGCTTTATTTAACGATGGGCTGCTAGTATAACTTACATTTGGATGGGGTTCCATTTTGAACAAAATCGTTGCACAAAATTTTGATCGCAAGCATTTCGAATAAAAGTGTCTGGGGGCGGGGGGGGGGGGGCCCCACTGCTTACCGTCTGATTACTCTGGACTTTTAAAAATGGATCTAGAACTTTCGATTTAAATCGAATGAGCCTTTTCCACAGTTTATATGATTATCCCATTCAATAAAAACCTTATATATGAACAATGGCCAGTTTGCCAAACTTACAGCCCCTTCCTTGGGGGTAGTGTGAGGTTTTTATCAACACTCGAGCAATAATTATTTACTTTCTTCACCTTTTGACTATTCTGGACATAATGGCCGTCTCAAACATTTGACTGGATGCACTTGGGGAAAAGAGAACTGGAAGCCGTTTGGAAGAAAAATTTGGCCTTTATTGGGGGAACAGATGTTTTTTTAACTAACTATAACAGGATCACCCAAATAAGACACTTTGCTTGGACACTTGCAATCAACAACTATATCGAGTGAGGTGGCATGTCTACAAATCTTCGATAAAAAAACATATTAGAAAAAACATCAGACCAAAAAGTCAGCCAGAAACAACCCTTAAATTTCTTAATTGTCTTTACAGCCCATAAGTTCATACGCATACAATTTTCCAAAATGTCAATATATATTTACTAAAAAGAGGTCTACAAAAAGTATGGGTGGAGCTGATTCTTGTTTTTGTGAAGCGAATTTTAAGGACTTTGAAGTAAAATTTCGGTAATTCTAGGTAGTCTATGCTATTATATCCAGGGGTTGTGTCCAGTGAATTTTAGTAGTTTCCAAGTAGTCTATGCTACTATTTCCAGTGATTGTGTTTAACTGACGTCTTCTATAACTCAAATCATGAAAATAACAGCAAATAGACTACGTTCAGGATGGCAGGTGGGCTGGTTGCATCTGAAATAGAAACAAAGAAAATAAAATTTATATAAATACTATATAAATTCACCAAGTTCAAAGATTTTCAACAGAGATGTGAGACGAAGGCCTGAGAAATTCGATTAACATAACATTCGGTTTCATGTTGGGGTGCCCATGGTAAAATTCAAGTCTTAAAAATATCGGCAATACCTAGAGTTTCTTTTTTTAATAGTGGGAGCTCCAGCGCATTAATAACTTGATAATTTTCTGCTTTTTCTTGTAATTACCTGTTTTTTTTGCAATTACCCCGTTTTTTGTTTCTTACACAATATAATGTCTTCATACTGTACCTGTTCAAAGATATTTGATTAGTATGTACTTATTATTATTATGTATATATATGTACTCAGCTTGAAACTTTGGGTTTTCTTTTTTTAAGGTTTTTTAAATTGTTGCAATCCCTTGCCAAACAGCAAATAATTGTTTGTAATAATTGAAAGTTTTCGTTTTTTGGGCCTTCCTGATGACATTAAATAACTTAATAACTTAAATAAGCTTAATGACGTAGCGAGTTGATTTTATCTTACAAAAAAAAGCTATTTCTAAAATTTTCCGACATTTCTCTAGTTTGAATTAAAACATAAAATTATTGCTCAGGCACCATAAATATTTTTGCATTTTATATAATAACTTTAGCCATTCTGAAACTGAACTTGAACAATTTTCAAGTTTTTTTTTTCATTTCTGAAAAAGCCATTGGGCTTAGAAGAAAAGAAATAGGTGTTTTTTTTCTAACAAACAACTTTCTACTAAGCTTCAAATTTTTAATTTTCTTTTGTAATGTTTTTGAATTGTTTTTATCACTTGTTAAAATATAAACAAATATTTTTGAAATTACCGGTGAGTGGCTCTTTACTACGCAATTTAATATCTTTCAATACTGTCTTGCAATCCTTTGTCAAAATATATGGAAGCATTTTTTCAATTACCAATTTTTTCCTGTTTACACAATTTAATGTCTTTTCATACTAATTGTGTTCAAATATATTTGATTGTTGAAGCTACTCCAATTTCTAACAACGATATGTACGACTAGGCTTCAAACTTTTTTTTTTAGGTTTTTGAATTGTTGTAATCCCTTGTTAAAATATACAAATATTTTTGCAATTATCAGTTTTTTGCTTTTTACGCAATTTAATGTCTTTTCATACTGATTTCTATTCAAAGATATTTGATAATACTGCAAATCTGATTTCTAATAACGAATTCTACTAAGCTTCAAACTTTTTGATTTCTTTTTACGGTTTTCAAATTGTTGTAATCCCTTGTTAGAATATATACAAATATATTTGCGATTACCATTTTTTTTGCTCTTTAAGCAATTAAATGTCTTTTCATACTGCAGTTTCATCAAAGATATTTGATTATTGAAGCAAGACCGATTTCTAACACCAATTTTCTACTAAGCTTTAAACATGAGCTTTAATTCAAATTAGGGTGGAATAAAGATATAATTCTTCAAAAATATTGTAGCATTCTACTCGGGCGTAATTTGCTATGGGGCAGGGGGCAACTGCCCAGTCAGACCTCAGTTTGTCCCCTACCAAGACCCCGCTTTGTCCGCCCAGCTAAAATTTAGTTTGTTTCAAAATATTTTCAAAACTAAAATAAATCTGCATAATTCAAGCCTCAACAAAAAGCACATCAGATTTTTAAAATTTATATTTATCTTTACAGTACTATAAAGTACCTTTATAGTACTAAATACTACCTTTATGGTACCAAATAGCTTATTTTTTTAGTGTTTTACTGTCATTTTCACATGATTTGGGAAATTTGGCTTCAACTTTGCCCGCCTCCCATAGATTTTTGATGAAATTACGCCACTGGCATTCTACCATAATCGCTTCACAGGTGTGAAGTTATAATTCACGTAGAACACATATATTTACATGTCTTAGTTGTATTTCTAATTCCAAGGTGTGTCTCTATTGCGGCTTGAGCATATCCATTTTTACAATTTTGATTATAATTTGACCTTAGAGCTACCCTGGTGCTTAACAGCTTTATTAGTTTTTGTCAAAAAACTTTTGCAAAAAATTTGAAACTGATTTTCTAAGGTTCATTTTCAAAACAATCTAAGTTGGAGTGTCAGGATTAAATTCTAGTGAATGCTTCAAAACAATTCTTATAACCATAAAATTTTAATTGAAAAAATTTGTAGAAGGCTTTTGGCGAAAAAAATAATGTCAGTTTTTACGTAACGTGCGATGCTACGATCGAATTAGAATCAGTGATAGTTCTGGCCTATCGTGTGTCCAAGGAAAAATCTTGATTAGTCCCCCTCCCTTGTACCCTAAAATTTTTGGGCCAGATTTTAATAAAATTTTCCTTTAATAACAAACTTATTTTCAATTATTACTATCTTAGTTTAATTGTTACCATTATGTAATATTTCTTGTAATAAATTTTTGTTTTACTAATCAGTCTATAATTCATTTTTTAATTATTATTATCTTTCTTAAAATATTATTATTTAATTTTATTTTATTAATTTATTAATAATTCATTAATTATTTTCATTTATCAACTGCATCCTCAACTCTACTAAAAAAATAATTCACATTTTAGTGTAAACTTCCAGTTAATTGTCGAAATTAAAATTTCTCTATCAGATGTAATATTTTTTGCCGAAAGTCGCATTTCTGGCTGAGCCAATTCCATTTTGCCATATCTTACTTATGTTCCGGAATTTTCAGGCAGTTTTACCGAGACTGATATTCATTCCATTTGGGATAAAATTACCTAAATTACATTTGGGATAAAACAATCTACGTCTGAGGCTAGCCCATAAATGGATTAATGTATAAATACATCAAATGGTACTGTAAATATATCTGTTTACAATAAAGTAATGATAAATAATTACTTCAAATGTAAATGCATAAAACTAATGCATAAATTCTTCAAAGTAGTGTCTTTAGGGCTCAAAGAATGTGTTTAAAATAGCACATCTTGATAGCAGTCTATAGCTCTTTTTTATCTTATGACGACAATATTCTACTGCAGCACTACCTCTGTAAAATTCTTTTATTTTCAGATTTTTCTAGAAATATTCAAAATCAAAACTATAAAAAAAAGACTATAAATAAAGAAAGACTTACCGTTCAAGCTATTTGATCATTTGGCTAGTTTTGCAGATATGAGTGGATATAGGTGTAATTTACCTGTTGAAAACAGGTTCGAGGTGCTGGCTATTTCAAGTTCAGACTCTAGCCTGGAAGTAAGTTGATTCTCTTTTATGCAATTCTTATTTTGGGTAATTTTGGGTAATAATTCACATTTGTCTACCGAGAGGCAAACTCGAGAAACTAGGCCTAGATAAAGGATATAATAATATATCCTACTAGCCCCAAAGATACTACTGTAACAATCCATGTTATATACCATTTTAGAGTACGAGTGATATTAAGGCTTGTTGTACATTTAATTGTTTAATTTTTTGTTCGTTTTGGGCTTAATTTATTCTTTAATAGTAATCTGGTCGTTTCAAGTTTTAATCTTGAAGAGTTATTAAATTAAAAAAAGTTTCTTTTTAACTGAAAGTGAGGAGTGACATTTGAAAGATTCTCGTCAATAACCACCCTTAAATAACGAATACTTCTCACTCTTTCAATAGACGATAAACTGTCTTCAAGCATAACGCAAATGTTAGTTAATTTTGGAAACCTGCACCCAATTCTACAAAGAATAATAATTTTTCTTATTAAGCACAAGTTTATTGTCATCAATCCATTTCAAAATACGACTGCATGTATGGGAAATATCTATTTGAAGCTCATTTAAAGATTTAACACCCATAGAAGCAGCTGTATCATCAGCAAACTGGTATCTAGAGAAACTGAGGTTGTAGCAAAACATAGATCGTCAACATAAATAAGAAAGAAAGAGGGCCCATAATTGGACCCTGAGGGACACCAACCGATGACAACAGTGGAAGGAAAGAAGAAGTAGAATCATTAATTACAGTAACTTGTGTTCTCTCAGAAATATAAGATTGTACTAAATCGAATGCTTTTGCTACAAACCCCCAAATTATTAAACTTAGAAAATCAAATCAAATGACAAATTGAGTCGCATGCCTTTTGAAAACCTAACCTTTTGATAACGATAACCAAAAAAGAGAGCAAAAAACAAAAAAAAACGGCGGCGTATTAGTGACGCCGCCGCCGATAGAATCAGCGGCGGCGTCAGCACGCTGATGCAAGCTTGGCGGCGCGCCACCGTTTCTTTTCATCAGCGTGCTGACGCCGCCGCTGATTCTATTGGTGGCGGCGTCACTAATACGCCGCCGTTTTTTTTGTTTTTGCTCTCTTTTTTGGTTATCGTTATCAACCTCCGGGCTTCAACCGTCATCCCGGTTAATGTGTTTCTTAAAAATAAGTGCTGTCATCTTGGGCTCGCCATGTATATCGGTTCATAGGAAGGAGAAGAAGAAATTTTTCTTTAAACAAAAATTTGTTTAAAGAAAGAAATTTGTTTAAACAAAGAAGGCAACTAACACCCCTTCCACCCCCACCATTTCCCAAAACACAAACAATCAAGATTTTGAGATAGCCATTTTGTTTATCGTTGTAGAAAGTTCTGGAAATTAGGTCTTAGAGGATGACAACCACCCTCACAGCCCTTAGGGTAAGGGTTGTAATTTATGCCCTGGGGGCATATACGGTGTTTATAGAAAGTGTTGCCGTAGAAACTCAAAAAGGAGTTTCATTAGTTTGGAAATCGAAGAGCATAGTGCCCTTTTTAATAATCAAAAGTGATTGGAAAGCTTGACATTTTTATAGTAGAGATCAATGGTGGTATAATGTGTCACTTTTTTGTTGTTGTTGTTCTTTAGACCAGGGCACTTCGTATCGAAGGAGTTGTCTTAGGAACTTCAAAAAGGGCTCATTTGATTGAAAATAGAAAGGGCTGATGTCCATTTAATAGTCAAAAGTGATTGGGGAAACTAATCCCCCTCCCACGCCCACCCTCCCATTTGCCTTTATGTTTAAAAAGTAAATGTTGCCTTAAGATTAAATCAAAATGCACTGTGTTTATGCTAATTCCCAATAAGGCATCTCAGCAGTATCCCAAGAATGACTTAGGGTATTATGTTCAAACTTTCAGGGCTTCTTCTGCTCTTAAAATTTGACCAAATCAAAATAGCGTAAGTGTATCCAAGCTATCAAAGAAAGTAAACAAATTTTTTGCGAATGTTATCAAGTTTTCCATTTCAGGTCAACTAGAGGAGGTATGAAACTAAATTAAACACTACTATTTGTGTCCAGATTTTTATAAGGGTCTATGTTGTTAAATTTTGCTGAAAATTGTTTTCCAGCATACAAATAGCAGGCCAAACTATAAATTCTTAAAAAAATGAAAAGATTTTAAAGTATGATTTTCTTTATCCCTGAAAAGACTTTTTTTTACGAAGATTTTTCTACAAATGGTATCAAGTTTTCCATTTCAAGTCAACTAGAGGAGGTAGAAAATTAAATTAAACAGTACTATTTGTGTCCAGATTTCTAAAAGGGTATTGCTGAAAATTTTTCTCTAGCAAAGAAATAGCAGGCCAAACTATAAAGTCTTAAAAAAAGAAAAGATTTAAAGTATTATTTTCTTTTTCTCTGAAAAGACTATGTCAATATAAAACGAAGTTTTTTCAAAGAAAAGTAAAGAACTCCATTAAACCAAAAATGAGCAAAATTAAAATCAAATAATCTACCAAGCGTGAAACTACCACAAATCAGCATCGATAAATAAATGGAACCCAAAACAAACAGATGGACGGCTATATTTGCAAAATCAGGTGATAAGTCCTACGTGTGCTGGGCATAATATTTCCTCAAAGAATTTCTCTTTCTTTCAAGCCTAAGATGAATGCGAGTCTAAGATGTATAATTTTTTTGTGATTAACTTATATGCCTGATATTATGATTATTTGAAAAATACATCCAGCATACTGCACACGTCATCCGAAACTTGATCTGGCACAACTAAAACATATAACTTTCGGAAGAGTGGAAAAGCTACTTCAGAAGTTTTAAAGTGTTATCTCAAAGCACTTTCTCGCACTTGTGTCAATTCATGAGAATTAGGGAGGAGGGTAAAATACATTGTTTCAAAATCTAAGGGGGAATTTTGTTGCCTATTCAATTTTATTTGATGAAAATACCAAAATGGGCATTTTTCAATGGAAATATCAGAAAATGGTATTTTTTAAAAATCTAGGGGGAAACATAGGGGGCACAGATATCCCCCTCCAATTGAGACTACTGCTTTCTTGTGTCAATAATACCTAGGCCTAGCACACATATTTCTAGAAAATGAGCGAAAGAGTAGCAAAAATTTCTATTTGGGATTTACCTAGTGTTCCCTTGTGTAGAAGTCAGCTGTCCGCTGCCAAAAACTCAAGATTCTATTTTGAGTTAAGATTGGACCTCCATCAATCTTAAAAGGAGAATTTCAATTGAAAAGTCATAGTGTTCTATCTGTTATACTTTCTTAGATACGATATTGTGTCTACAAGAGCGATAGCAGATTTCACCGATTTCCAGACCCAAACCCTAGTATGGACACACTAGAATTGCGAAACCTATAAATATCTACGTCCAGCAGAAAACGAAGTGGCAAAAGCCTGGAATTAAACCGGCTTCGGAAAACCTTCTTCTTCTATTTTACAGCAGGCAGGCTTTTCAGTAACACTATTTAGCCCTTTTCCTTTTGCTTCACTCTGTGGGCTAGAGCTACTGGCTTGATTGCCTCATATTTATTAGATATATTCAGATATCTTTCAGCTGATAGTGGCTGATAGTGGGATTTTGTGGTGTTTGAAGTATTTTAACAGTTTAGAAAGCAAGGTATGTTGTGCAGACGTCAGCATATTACATTCAAATAGGCAATGGTCAATTGTTTCATTATTCATATTACAATGCCTGCAAAGAGGGGACAGGGGAATTGAGCCACTTGAATTAGAAAGCTTATATGAGAATGCAATGAAATTTAGTCCATTTGTTCCAGAACGAATTCTATGATAAATTTTTAGAAAGATATTTATTGGGAAAAGGGGGGAAAGGATAGGATTAATCTTATTAAAATTAATATCTGATAGCCTCCATCGGTAAATATCTCTAATTGGGATTGGTCTCCCACTTGGCTGGTCAATATTTATAGCATTTTTTTTGCTATTTCATCAACCTGATGATTACCACTTATGCCAGAGTGGCTAGGAATGTACTGAAAGTAAGTTTTTATGCCACTTGAAGTAAGATTATCAATAATACTGAGACAATGATAAGTGTCAATGTCCAACTTATATTGAGGAGCTGAGGCAGCAACTCAAGGCTTGATAAAGAGTAGGAATAGATGATAATATTATTCAAATTTTCAATCAAAGATTGGTTTTGCTTAAGGTGTTCTAATGCCATGATTATGGCATTTAACTCAGCAGACATTATAGATAAATTATTAAATAATCTCTCGCCCATTGCAATTTTCAGGTGAGGAAGGAAAACACCACTTGCAACCTTCTCATTCATTTTTGACACCATCAACAAACATTTGGAAGTGATTTTTATAGGTAATTGTATTAAGTTCTGCAATTTTTTTTTCTGAACAAAAGCAATGGGGGTTAAATCTATATTCCATTTTGAAAATTCAGTATTTATTATGGGAGATGACCAAATTCCATGGAGGGATTGGGGGAAAGTAGGTGCAATAGACTTTGCTGGTACAGGGAACTTCTTTTGAATATTGGCATACTCATCTGCAATACCTCTATACATGGCTGGATTTCTTAACCAATTATGTAATGTGTGTGAGCTATTTGATTCAATTTTTGTAAGATGTTTTATCAAGAGAAACCTACGTCTCTCCCTTATTGTTGTTAATCCACTCTCCATAAGCAGAAAACTTGGTGCTTGTGGGTTTCCTAAGACCAAATATGAGACGTATTATATCATTTTGTGTTGTTTCAATTTTTTGCATCTGGGTCTTTGCACATGCACCATAGACAATGAGCCCATAGTCAATATGGGGTCTTATATGTGATTTATAAAACTGGAGTAAGGTTTTCTCCTTACAACCCCAGGGTGTGGAAAGAAGTCTTTTTAGTATATTTGCTTTTCTATAACAACCCTTAACAACCTTAACAAAACTCTTTTATCTTCATCTATTTCTTCCTTCCCAAAAAAGTAGATACTCCCTATTTTGCAATTATTTCAAAAACTTGAACAATGTCGACATCGGGTTTTGGCAGACAAGAGCCGAGGAAGAGGAAGCCATCTACCTTCAATAAAAAGTAGATGGGAAGGGCTAGCTATCATTTGTGGAAAATGTTTCAGTACCATTCACTGGAATACAAGCAGACGTAATGTTCAAAGATTTTTCATATTTAAATCCTGGGGGAACAACCTGCTTTTAGTAAAAAAATTTTAATCCTATTTCCGCCTTCCTGTAAAATTATGAAAACAGCTACGTCTTTGTTTTTCTCTTTAATTTATAACTAATAAATCTTATTAAATGACTTTATAATATTAGCAATATTAATTATTTTTCACCATTGAAACTGAAAATTAAACAATTTTTTGCATGATTACAGCGCCCAGACTAATCGAGATACAAGTTACCTTTCCTAAACCAGCTGCCAAAATTTTACTCTAACTCTCCGAGTTATTATTTACCATTCCTTTGTCACCTACAAATGACAATTTTTTTTCTCATTGACAAGTTGGGGTAGGTGATTTAGCTGAAGGTAAAGGTAACAAATGTTACCTTCATGGGTAATATTTTTCAAAGGTAAGATAAATTAGAAATGCATTGTTAACTTATTAATGCCAGACAAATAGAGAAGTATTTCCCCATTTAAAAGAAAAAAAGTTTACTACAAATTTGGTTGGTGTTTCTATTTTCAAGAAAAATACTTAAAAGCAATTTGACAAAAAAAAAAAAAAAAAAAAAAAAAAAAAAAAAAAAAAAAAAAAAAAAAAAAAAAAAAAAAAAAAAAAAAAAAAAAAAAAAAAAAAAACTGAAGTTATTGCCATGAAAATTCAATAGCTTACCCTAACATGAATATGAATTTATCACTGGTAAATGATGAAAAATAAGAATATTAGTTTTGTGGGGCGGGGGATCATATGGTTGCACACATACACAGCTGAGTACGCAAATCTAGTTTTTACAATATTTACTGGAATTTATAATATTTTCTATGTCTTTCTTCTTTTTTTTCTAGTCCTATCGTGTTGATCAGACAATCATAGAAAGTTTGGAAAGGGCATGTTTTTTTTTATTACAAAGGGAGGGTTCATTTGGTCACAAATTATAACTATGATGCCCTTCCTTGGGTTGAAACCAATCAAAGAGCATCCGACCTCACTTTTAACACCCTTCGTGTCCCGGTAACCCCCGAAGCTTAAATGTGGAAAAATAGTAGCTCAGAGGATGATAAGAACTCCGCAACTCCTAGGGTGGCCCCTAATTATACAAATAGGGCACGCAAAATACAGCTGCAGAGATGCGTTCGAGTGAAAGCGTGGCGATTGCAAGGGCTTAAAGTGAGACCATTGGGTTTATGCCCCTTTCAAACCCCAGCCTCTAGTTGCATGTATATAATAATGTTTCGCCTGTTTCTACTCGTAATCAAATGTTTAGGAAATATTCATAAATTATTAAATGTCAGCGTGTTTTGTAAGATTTATTACTTCAATTGCTGTTGCCATTTCTATTATTAATGTTATTATTATTATTCAAATTTATACTATTTAATTTGCAAGTGCTTTCTAAAGGTGCTAGACCCCCCCCGTGGAAAATTCCCTCCTTGCTGAAACTTTTCCCTTGACAAATCCTCGCAACGTCCTCTACATAAGTAAAATGGTACATCCAAAGAGAAAAAGACAAATAAAAAGAATTCTGTAAATGAATCCAGGGAGATTCCTCTCGGAAAAATTCATCCTCATTGGAAATTCTCCCTGTGGAAATCCCTGGAATCTCCCAATGGTTGCAGCGATAGCCGCAACATAGTAAAGAGTGAATGACGGACCATAGTAACCAAAAACTTAAAAAACACACTTAAAAAGTTTTTTGTTAAAAAATTGTTATTTGGAGTGGATTTAAGAATAATATTTTTTGGAGAAATACCCCCATCTTGAACAACAAGCAAAATCACTTGCATAGGAAGCATATTCATTTGAAAGAATATCATAACTGAATCAATTTAATGGGACATCCCATGGGGTGTTCAATTGTGCAACAACTGGATACTTATTATACATAATTAAACAAATGCATAATTAATATGCATTTTTGTTGTTTAATTATCAGGATACTAATGTCATAGTAAACTCCGATATGCCATATATTGTTGCTGACCCCCCTCCCAATAATACGGAGAAAAAAAAAATATTATACATCCAATGCTCTTTAACTATCCAGATATAGACCCCTCTTGCCCCCCCCCCCGTAGAAAATTCCTCCTCACTGAAACTTTTCCCTTGACAATTCCCAATTATTCCCTTGAAGCATTGACAATTAGGTACAACAATCTAATTATAACCAATACAGTAATTGGCCATAAAATGCCACATAAGTTAACATGGTATTCAAATGCTTCAAGGGAATTTTCCCTTGGAGCATATTCATTGAAAGAATTCATTTGCAAGAATATCGTCATATCTAGTACCTTTTTGAAGTAAAATCAAGAGATTGTGACACATCAAAGTAGCGTTTACTGTTATTTTGTTCCACTAAACATCAATTTTCACCCAGAGAAGGTCAAAATGCCGAAGAATACAAATTCCAGTAGAAACAAACAAAATTTATGGTCTTAAATCCTACACAAAAGATTTTCAACCCCCTCCCCGTCTCGAAAAACGGCTCTAAAGTAAGAAGTTGAACGCAGCAGTGAGGTCCGTTGTTATGCTTAAACCATCAGTTGGTAATCTTAAGTTCAAATTTTGTCCCAAATCTTTAAGAATTACTTCTGAATCACAAAGGCCGTTCAATTAGAAAAAATAGCTCTTTTAAACGTGCTAAAAAAAAAACTTTATCGTAAAGAACAAAGTATTGACGAGGGGAGAAGCCCTAATCATATACGTAATAATTTCTGTTTGTTTCAAGTTTGAATGCTGCTCCTTACTTTCAGTTAAAAAACTTGTTTTTTATTTAATTTCTAATAGTTTTTTAAATAATGCTGGGAAATCCGGCTACCCCTCCATGAAACATTCCCTTCTGTCATGAAAAAATTCTTTCATGTAAAGATCCTTTTAAATACCCTCCCCTTGCCCTCCAAGCCCCCCACCACCACCAGAAAAATGCACCCTGAAAACGTCAGTATACTTCCCAATAACCAATACTACATGTAAACAATGGGCAAAGTTCATAATTTGCAGCCCTTCCCCAGGGACTGTGGGGGATTAAATCCTCCTCAAATACATAGGTTTTTAGATTTTTTGACTATGTTACACAAAATGGCTATCTCAAAATTTTTATTGGATGATTTCAGGGGAAAATGAGCGTTGGAGGGGGGCTAACTGCCCTTCAATATTTTTGGTCACTTAAAAAGGATACTAGAACTCTTGATTTTCGATTAAATGAGCCCTCTCTCGATCTTATAGGATCACCAGTTACATGAGAAAAAAAAAATAATAAAAAACAAAAAACATAAACATGCATCCGCGACCTTCCCTTGAAGCATTATTATTCCCTTGATCCCAATTATTTTAAAGTTGACGCGATGACAACAGAGTACTTGAAGAACAACTTCATTCAACGTTTTACTTTCAACTAGCCTATAGTAATCTAGCAGGGGTGGCAAAGGGGTCAGTTGCTGCCCCCCAATAATGTGGAGAAAAAAATATTATAAATCCCATTCCCTTTAACTATCCAGATATAGACCCCTCTTGCCCCCCCATGGAAAGTAAAATCCTCCACATCCGGGTTCTCTGGTATGCTGATTCTGATGGAGTGATTTTTATTAAGAACACTTGATTTTTTGAGGGTGTTTTCCCCTTTTTTAAAAAATGGGGCAAATTTTCTCAGGCTTGTAACTTTTCATGGATACAATTAAATTTGATGAATTTTACATATTTGGAATGAGCATCAAAATTCAATTCTTTCCTGGATATTATTCTTTCCTGGGGGGAGGGGGGGGTATTGTTAAATTTAAAATTCATTCTAGAAAAAAGAACATATTAAGTGAAAAAAATCTATGGAAAACAATCTGCTTAGGTGTGTTATGCACTCTTAGGGTCCAGAACACAAAAATTGTAAGGAGTTTAGTTGCACAAATCTTTAAATTAAGTCTAAGGAGTGAAATTTAAAAACTCAAAAATACACTTGAAAATGAGAATAGAAAAATCAATAAAAAGAAGGCATTTTATCTTTATCTTTTATCTTTCTTCTGGCCAAAAAAAGTAAAATTTCACATTTTTGTACATGGGAGCTTGAAACCTCCACATCCAGGTTCTTTGGTATGCTGATTCTGATGGAGTGATTTTTATTAAGATCACTTGAATTTTTGAGGGTGTTTCCCCCTTTTTTTCAAAAATTGGGCAAATTTCCTCAGGCTTGTAACTTTTGATGGATAAGATTAGATTTGATGAATTTCACATATTTTGGAATAAGCATCAAAAATTTGATTCTTTTGATGTATCTATTGTGTATCTGTTGATGTATTGTGAAAAAGGAGGAAAACTCTTTTTATGTATGGTTAGCATGTCTCTTATTATTCATTACTAATTCTTTTTCCTGCCAGGACTAGTGGTTTACCACAAGATTGCAGATAATTTTTTAACGCCTCACTTAAAAGCTGTGCCACCTTTTGCCTCTTTTAAGTTTGTCTTAGTAATTCCATCGTGACGTACAACATGTCTCCTTTTGGAGTTGAAAGCCTGGAATACATATTAATTGTACCATTATTACCTCCATGGTGGAAAAATCCTTAACTGGATGCTTTTAAATCCCCCTAGTATGCTCATTCTCTCAGCCGTTTTAGTAAGCAGAAATTAAAAATGCGTAATTTAAACAATGGAATTTTTAGCGTCAAATGAAATAATGGAATTTTTAGCTTCAATTGTCAAAGATACTGGTGATAAAACGCCCTTCGGATTCTAATGGAGGTAGGGAATAAAAACTTACATTTATTGCGGTATTTTAACAAAAAATCATATTCACTTTTTTAGTTTCATCATCTAAATTAAAACAAAATATTTTTGTAAGGCTAATTGTTTTTTTTGTTTTGTTTTTTAAGAGCAAAAATCACTTTGAAAAATTCTGGGGAGCTTATGGTTAAACAAATTCCCACGTAAAATTAAAATTTCAGATGTCAGTTGAGGCAAAAAAACTCCAGGCCCTGCTGCAAATAGCAAAGTTCCAAACTTAAAACTAACACAAATCATTGTTTCTCAAATACATACGATTTATCAACAAAATTAATCCAAATAAACTACCAATATTAACTACCGAAGGTAAAAATACCTTCCGATATTTGTAGAATTGTACTAACTATTACTGAACTTTAAATTGAGCTTGCTTAATTTTTCAAAAAAATATAAATAGTAAAAGTTATCACAGCCTGCTAAAGACTACTGAAAGCCTTATGCATTACTGTTTTTATTTGTCTGCAGGCTACTTATGGAATTTTCTACTCCTAAGAGAATATTGGGTTTTTTGGAGGTGGGTTTTGTGCTTTGAATAAGGTTTTAGAATTTAGAATTCCAAATACATAAAAAAATATAACAAGTCAGTCTATTTCAGCTAGTTTTTTAGACATATCTTGCATAATGTACAAAGCATATGTTTTGTTTGAACAACCTTCAACCTTGCTCTTCGGTCCAGTGAGAAAAACTTGGTAAAAAACATAAATTAATATCCCATAAGGCTGAATCAGCTTCTATACTAAAACTAAATAAAAAAAACAAGTTTTTTAAACTGAAAGTAAGGAGCAACATTAAAACTTAAAACGAACAGAAATTATTCCGTATATGAAAGGGGCTGTCCCCTCCTCAATGCCTTGCTCTTTATGCTAAAGTTTTTTATTGTTTTAAAAAATAAAGTTGTGAGACAGAGTCAAACTTTAGCGTAAAGAGCGAGGCGTTGAGGAGGGGACAGCCCCTTTCATATACGGAATAATTTCTGTTTGTTTTAAAGTTTTAATGTTGCTCCTTACTTTCAGTTTAAAAAACTTGTTTTTTTTATTTAATTTCTGATTGTTTTTTAGTTAATGCAGCTTTTATTTTGGCTTGCCGTCATTGAATAAGTAAACAAAATTTGCATAAAAATTTTACTTTTCTTTTGCTAAATGGCTGTCTCTAAATTTGGTTCTGACGTAATTTACAAATTAACTTACGCAACAAACTTCTATATTTGTATATTTTTCTTCTGGCAAAAAATACAAAGTTGCAGATTTTTGCAGATATGAGCTTGAAACCTACGTTATAGGGTTTTCTGATATGCTGAATCTGACAGTGTGATTTTCATTAAAAATTTTTCACTTTTAGGGGATGTTTCCCCCCTCTTTAAAAAATCAGGTGAGTTTTTTTGAGCCGTATCACTTGTTTTTTTTTATTACGTATATGTTATTATGTATATGATGGGGTTCTCGCCTTAGTCAATACCACGCTCGTTACGTTAAAAGTTGAAAAAAAAATTTTTAATTCACAAACCCCTGAATCACAAAGGCCGTTTAATTAGAATAGATAGCTCTTTTGAAAGCACTAAAAAAAACTGTAGTGTAAAGAGCAAAGTATTGACGTGGGGGAGAACCCCCTCATATACGTAATAATTTTCTGTTCATTTTAAAGTTCTAATGTTGCTTCTTACTTTCAGTTGAAAGTACTTGTTTTTTTTAATTTAATTTCTGATTGTTTTTTTAAATAATGCTTGGAAATCCGGCGCCCCCTTCATAGAAATGTCCCTTACCCAAAGAAACATCCTCCACGGAAAGATTCTCCCAAATAGCCCCCTTCTCCAGCCCCCCTCCCCCACCAGAAAAAAATTCTTCCTGAAAATGTCTGTATACTTCCCAATAACCAATACAATATATAAGCAATGGCAAAGTTCATAACTTGCAGCCCTTCCCCTGGGAACTGTGGGGGATTAAGTCATTGTAAGACATATTTATTAGGTTTTGACTATGCTAAACACAATGGCTATCTCAAAATTTTAATTGGTTGACTTTGAGAAAAAATTGAGCATGGGAGGGGGCCTAGTTGCCCTCCACTTTGTTTTTTTTTTGTCACTTAAAAAAGGGCACTAGAACTTTTAATTTCCGTTCCAGTGAGCCCTCTTACAATATTCTAGGACCACTGGGTCAATACGATTACCCCTGGAAAAAAAAAAAAAACAAACACAAACAAATAAACACGCACCCATGATCTTTTCTTCTGGCAAAAATGTAAAATTCCACATTTTTGTAGATAGGAGCTTGAAACCTCTGCAGTAGGGTTATCTGATACGCTGAATATGATGGTGTGAATTTCATTAAGGTTCTATAACTTTTAGGGGGTCTTTCCCCCTTTTTTCAAAAATGAGCCAATTTTCTCAGGCGTGTAACTTTTGATGGGTAAAATTAAACTTGATGAAACTTATATTTTTGAAATCAGAATTAAAATCTGATTCTTTTGATGTATCTATTTCAAAATTCCGTTTTTTAGAGTTTCAGTTACCATTGAGCCGGTTTGCTCCTTACTTACAGTTTGTTACCACAACTGTTTGAAAGTTACAGACATTCAACATGTGATTTCCTTCTTGGCATCAAACTGTTTATGTACATTTGGCTACAGGGCATAGAGAAAAAGTTTTACAAAGCCTAACTTTTCTAAAACAGACTTGTTCTGGCACAGAGTATGCTCCCAGAAATTCTATTCCTGCAAAAGTCATCAGGAGTCTTCTAACCAAACTCAATCACAGTGTTTGTCAACTAAAAGGTGGCAAAACACTATGTAGAGACAGTAACTCACATGAAGGGAACCTTAAATACAAGTCATGCTGTCTTTTTTGTGGCTTAAAAGGCAGCACAAAAAAAGAAAATGAATGTAAAGCAGATAACAACTCTAGAAAGGCAGAATTCAGAAGCAGGTAGAAAGACTGAAAGATTTGGAACCTCAATTGTGGATGAGGTGTAAAGATGCTCCATTAGTGAGACTTGAGGCAAAGTACCATCAAAAGTGCATGGTGCTCTTCATGAAAAGAAAGACTGAAAAAGATGAAAAAGTTTGGTATATAAGAAAAAAAATCATAATCTATCATTGTTATTTAAATATCCCTCAGCAATGGTACTAATTCTAAAAACCTTAGGTTATGGTTGGAACAGAAGTCAAGACATTCCTGTGTCAAGAATTTGGGGGTAGCAACAGAAGTTGAGACATTCCTGTGTCAAGAATCGGCTAATTGCCTATCATACCGGCTCTCCATCACATCCAGATGTAATTGCAGCTGCCCTGGAGAAGCTTAAGTGCACTTCTGCTGCTCTGAATATGAGTCATACAATAGTTACTTGTGACCTTCAAATTTAAGAAATAGTGCTAGCCCTAAAATCAAAAAACTATATCTAGATCTATATCCAATAACAATTATAAGCAATTTTTCAATAAACTAATTACAACAGTTTATTCAATTTTTTTTCTTTAATCACTAACTTGCTTACATTTTTGCTCAGTTATGTTGAGTCGCAGCTAAAAGGACCAAAATTTATTGGGCTGCAAGTGAAATTCACTAGATAGTACTATTTAATATTTCAGGTCATTTTTAAGGGTCAAGCACCCCTCAGAGGTACCTATTCCAGGGTATAATCATAATCAGCAGGTTTGATATGACTAGAAACTGCTGTCAGATTGCATGAAACAGATGTGTCATGGAGGTGTCATGTTTTTAGGTCTTGGCACTCAATAGCCTACCTAATATGATTTGGTATATATTGACCAGAATCTCCTAGTACCCAACTCTTCAGGACACTAACTTTTGTAAAATTCTACTTAAGCTACTTTTGGCTATCTTAGAGAGGGACTATGTTAGTAAAATTCTACTTTAGCTACTTTTGGCTATCTTGTAAAGGGGTTAGGTTAGGAAAATGAAACTTTCAGGGACAGGTCTACAGGCTAAAGCATGGGTAAATATTTACCAAATCATATTATTGAGTTACAACTAAAGTGAATAGGCCTATAGCTACCACTCAATGCTTTTTTTTTTCTTTATGAATATAATAATCATTTTTGCCAGAAATGAATTTCAGCCCCCCCCCCCTATATATGCCAATTCAGGGTTAGGTTAGGTATAGCCTATATAGGGGGGGGGGGGCTGAAATTCATTTCCAATAGAAATGCTTATTATATTTGTAGGCCTAATCAGCATAAAAAAAGGCATTGAACGGTGTATTCACTTTATTTGAAACTCAATACTATGATTTGGTATATATTGACCAAGATTCCTTCATTGCCATCATTTGGGCTTTATATCTAGGCTAATAGGGTGGAGGTATGTACTCCATTAATATAGCCTATATGTTAATCATAGAAACAGCATAGGCCTGTAGCTTTTATTTGCTTATTAGCCTAAATTCTGTCAGAAGAGGCCAACAACCTATACATTTATTGAAGATAGAAAAGAACTAAGTGCTTACTGTTTTTTTCTAATAATATGTTTTCAGCCAGCCAAAGGGCTGGCTGTTATCTACTCCTGTCTTAACTCCTAATGTAAAGAATGGCTTCCGGAAACTCTTAATGAAAATGATGGTACAAGCAGTGTTACTGCCATCACAATAATAAAATCCCGATTTTTCTTCAAAAAAAAATCTGAAATTTCGAAAAAAAATCCCGGAATACAGTTTTTTGGGTACTGGTGCGTTATATGGGCCTTTACAAGGATATCCGTCAACTAATACCCGCCAGACGGGTTAATTCAAGAAACCTCTACAGAGCAATGCAATGCAAAGCGTGGTTTTCATTGCGTTTACGATTTTTAAATTGTTGTTTTTTGGGGTTTATGGGGGGGGGGGGGAAGGTACCTAGGTTAGGTTAGGTTACGTATTTAATTTATGCTATATCCAACACCCCCCCCCTCAATTTGTAAATATATAGCCCAAATTTTTTTCTAAACTATTATATTCATCCTATTTTTTTTTATTTCATTAGCATTAACCAAACTTGACTTTTTAAAAAGGCCTATATAATTCACCAGAAACCGTTTTTAGGTTATATAACATAGGGCTGCACAGTGATGACGTAAAAAATCAAGGCACGTAATTTGAAGTACGATGAAACAACGTGGTTTCTAGTTGTAACTAACAGCTGATTATCAATATTCCTAGCAATATTTTGACGTGAAAACGTACTGGTGGATTAGTAAAATCTACGACAGACATTTTAGGCCAAAGCAAAGGAAAAAGGAATAGTCGTCCAGACTTGGCTGTTTTTTCAAGAACCTGGTGTTTTTTTTCAAAATATCTGCACAAATTTATCAGCCATCCTCATCACGTCTGTTTTCCTGAGCCAAAATCTATAAAAACAAATCTAAACCCTCATTTAGACAATTTGCCTTTTTCTATTCAAAAACCATCTTAGACAACTATTTTTATTTATCACTTATCGTGTCTAATTGTCTCCTTCCTCTGGCATTTTCCAGAAAAGCTATCCATGCTACCACTATCATCCCGGTAATTCGGTAATCATTACCGGTAATCAATCATTTCGGTAATCAGAGCTCAAAAGACAACCCTAAGAAACTGGACAAATGAGCTTCAGTAAATGAAACTAAGTTCGGTTAGCACACAAATAAACATTAAGTCTTCTTAGAGAACGTAATCCAGATAACCATTTTTAATTTTTCTTAGTTTATCTGGATACTCATCTGCGATCTTCAAAATTTAGAACTTAAATACTGAGTGGAATATTATGAGCATGAAAGTGTCTAAAAAATATTAGAAAAATCTGGGGAATACGTTGATAGCGATCAAAGCGATCTTTTGAACCAATTGATGTACGTTCCTTAAATAGCACAAAACGTACGACTAAGTATATTGATCCTAAACTATTGAAACTTGCAACAACCTAAGGAAATCACAGAATGCTAGCAATCATTTGGTCAAGACTTTATAAAACTAATTTTTTGCGAAGTTTCATCTGCAAAACACCGAACTAAAAAGACACTGGAGCTGAGCATAACAAGTTTTCCGATGGTATTTATCGCTTCCGCTGCCCTAGATTTCTGAATACATTCGAGGCTCTTGAAATGATGTCAAGAACTCAAATGAATGTTTTTGTTCTGAATTCGCCACTTGTTGTTACATTGGAGTCGAATTTTCAAAAGTCAAATCCTAAACGAAAAAATCGTTGCCCCAGTGTAATAGACTAATGGCGCAAGTCCAGATGAAACAAACAAAAACAGAGAATATTCGTGATACCGTTGCAGAAAAAATTAGTAGACAATCAGCCACAATCGTTGAAAATCTCTTTTTAATCAAAAAATCTCGGTTTTAGCAAAAAATCCCGTTTTTTTTACAAAAAAGTCCCGAAAAAACCCGGACACAAAAAAAATCCCGGACCGTAAAAAAAAAAATCCCGGATTACGGGATTAATCTCGGACGGTGATAACCATGGGTATATAAAGACCAACACTACCAAACCAATGTAGCCGACTTTTCGGTGCATGTCATAGAGATATAAAATACAAACTCTTTGGCGTATGTCCTTCATAAACCTTTGCTGCATGGCCATCTTAAAATGCCAGAAACTAGTTTAAGCAGAAGGACTATTTTGCAAGGTTTCACTTTTTATAACATACAGATTTTTGAAGGTCATCAAAGGTTAGGACCCTCTAGAGGGATTAAGAATGGAGGTATGTACTTCAAAATACCTTCCTGGGACATACTTTAGCTTGTAGACCCATCCCTGAAAGTTTCATATTCCTAACCTAACCCTTTCCAAGATAGCCAAAAGTAGCTAAAGTAGAATTTACCCACGCAAAGAATATGAAAAGATTATTCCACAGAGAAACTTGAAACGTCACTAATCATAAAAACACAAACAGTAGTCTCATGCCTGTGCTACATTATAGTCACACTTGTCGATAAAATCAAAATTACGCACGACTACAGCGCCAATTACGTTCGCCGTTCGTAATTTCTCGAGTGGACCATTGTTCAACTTCAAGCATAAATTTCTTGACTGACCAATCAGAGTCAAGGTTTAAGGCATACCTTTTAAAACTAGAAAAGATGGAACTTTATAACAGCGATTTTCTATCTGGGAGAGGAATCTGACAAAAGTTAAGGAGACTTAGCATTAACAGAGAACAGTTGGACATAAATTACTGTTGGTGCAAACTCAGTAAACTAATTTCTTGCAATTTAATTTTTTGGTTTTTAAATACAAGTGTAATGTTAAAATCAAGAAAATTGCCATGTCATTCATGATATTTGGCTTTCTTTATTGATAGATGTGACTATGATGTGGCGTGGGCATTACAGTTGCTGCCGAATATAACTTCCCTTTAGTAAAGGTGTAGAGTAGGGGCTTTTGAGTAGGAAATATGTTCAGAAAACAATTTAAATTTTATATTTATTACATAATACAAGAATATTGATTGCAACTCCACTTTACTTTGCCCCCAACCCCTCTATTGTGTGAATATGTAGCTCAAATTGTATATTTCCTATGCATGCTGCCAATGCGTCTCTCTTGTTTCGACCTGTTTACCCGTAAATTGAATCAACTGTGTGATGAAATAAAAACATATTTTCTTAATTTTTCCTTCTCAATAGCCCTAGTCTATACATTTACCCTTCCCTATGATTTTCCCTAGGCCTAGTTTGGTTCAAAACCTGTATTAATTCAAAAACGTTCAAAAAGTAAATAAAAAAACAAGTTTTTTTTAGCTGAAAAGCGAGGAACGACTTTAAAACTTAAAACGAACAGAAATTATTCCGTATATGAAAGGGGCTGCTCCCCTCCTCAACGCCCTCGCTCTTTACGTTAAAGTTTGACTTTCTCACAACTCTATTTTTCAAACAATAAAAAATTTAGCGTAAAGAGCGAGGCGCTGAGGAGGGGACAGCCCCTTTCATATACAGAATAATTTCTGTATTGGTATATTCTGTATAGTAAATGTTTTGCTTTATTGGAAAGCCATTTAGCCCAAGAAAAGTAAAATTAATATGCAAATTTTGTTTTACTTATTCAGTAACGGTAAGCCAAAATAAAAGCTGCATTAACTCTAAAACGATCAGAAATTAAAAAAAAAGCAAAAAAAGTTTTTTAAATGAAAGTAAGGAGTGACATTAAAACTTCCCAATAACAATACAATATGTAAGCAATGGGCAAAGTTCATAACTTGCAGCCCTTCCCCTGGGAACTGTGGGGGATTAAGTCATCGTAAAAGACATATTTATTATACTTTCAACTATGCTGAACAAAATAGCTATCTCAAAATTTTAGTTGGGTGACTTTGAGAAAAAAATGAGCGTGGGAGGGGGCCTAGTTGCCCTCCATTTTTTTTGGTCACTTAAGAAGGGCACTAGAACTTTTAATTTCCGTTCCAATGAGCCCTCTTACGATATTCTAGGACCACTGGGTCAATACGACTACCCCTGGGAAAAAAAAACAAAAAAAAAACAAACAAACACGCACCCGTGATCTTTCTTCTGGCAAAAAATGCAAAATTCCACATTTTTGTAGATAGGAGCCTGAAACCTCTGCAGTAGGGTTATCTGATACGCTGAATATGATAGTGTGAATTTCATTTAAGGTTCTATAATTTTTAGGGGGTCTTTCCCCCTTTTTTCGAAATCAGCCAAATTTTCTCAGGCGCGTAACTTTTGATGGGTAAAACTAAACTTGATTAAACTTGATGATATTTTTGAAATGAGAATTAAAATCTGATTCTTTGATGTAACTATTGTACCAAATTCCGTTTTTTAGAGTTTCGGTTACCATTGAGCCAGGTCGCTCCTTACTTACAGTTCGTTACCACGAACTGTTTGAAAAAGAATCAACAAATAGAAGATGGAAGAACATTAACATTGTCTGAATAATTCACCCAGAAAGAATGAAAGCCACAGAGCATGCAAATACGAGTCAAAAAACTTATAAAACTAGACATAACAAGAGGTCGGAACAAATTTAAGAGCGATAAACTTGATTGTTACGAAACTGATTTCACAAATTTAGAGTTTTGTTCACAGATTTTCATATCCAGTAGTTAGTAGTTAACTTTTATGAATAGAAACATATTTATACTCGCTCAATAAAGACTAGAATGGCAGATCAATCGGCACTTTGCCGACATTGTACAACTTTAGCCTACTTAAATAGTGCTCTCAACGCTAAATCTTTAAAATCGCCTTGTGTTTAACGCGATAACACTTTTTATGAAAGTAAAATCTTTCAATAACGCTATTTAAAGCTTTATGTAATGTTTCATGCTTTATCTTAGCAAAAAAATTGTTATTCTTTTAAAAAATAATTCAGAAACATTATTCGTTGAATTATACCTTCGTCATCGAGACGCACTTCCTGGGAGTCAAATTCTGGAAAAGATGTGGAAATCCTGGGTGAAACACCTCGGAGAGACTTTGATGTCCTGGTGATAGAGAAGAATTTGAGGTTTCCATTAGGGTTGTGGCAGCACTTTTTGAAGGACCTTCAACACCAACAAAAACAAATAAAAATAACAAGGAAAAGAAATCCTAAAATGCTATAAAAATTAAATCTCAACGAATTGATCAGAAACAAAGAGGCTCCCAAATCTCCCAAAAAATTGACCTCTCCTGTAATCTGTTTAGATTCAGCCTTAGCAGAAGCCTACATAAAAATTCCTTTGTTTCATAAAATATTTTATTTGGAAAATATTAATTTATTATTTTTAGTTAGATTAACCAAAGCCATTTTTAACGCCCATACACAACAATAAAAATCAAAATAGTTGATAACGTTAAAAATTAATTTTTAGTTTAATGGTTTAATTCAAGCATAAGTTTTCTGTAAGGTATGAACAAACTCAAAGTGATTCAGAAAAGAATTATATTAGTCCCATCATATTAAGGTTTTAAGGGAAGTCATCTTGGGCAGCGCATAGCGATGCCTAGGTAAAGAGTGATGTGGGCACAATTTTTTATTTATTTTATATAATTTTTTGGTCTTAGGCCAGGGCACTTTGTATCGAGGGACTTGTCGTAACTACACACAAACTGCATTAATTTATATTTACTTATTTTTCATTCTAGATTCATAAATATTAATTTAAAGTAACTCATGCATAGCTGATGTCACATTGCCTTGAATTCTGTCTTTTAAGAAACATATTAAAAAGCATAGAGGTTGATAAATCGGAGTATAAATCATCATTCATTAATGTCTGAATATCGGAAATACTTAAATTGTGTGTCATTTCTTATGCCACCCCAAGCAGTTTTACTTATATTTTGACTGGGAACAAAGAATAACGCCAGTTATTCATATAGTCCCTATCCAATGCAAAGTAAAGCAGCCGGCACCTTTTGGGACTTCTGGTATTATCTACCTGATCATTATTTCCAGCCCAGACTAATTGCAGCAAAATCGGGATACTGACAACCGTTCCCTCTCCATCCTACTCTCTTAAAGGTTCTGCTAAGACAGCATCCAAGGAAACACCCAAAGTTCAGTTTGGGAATCACATCAAAGTGTGACCTTGTGTATCTGGCCTTTCTTCTTGCTCTTTCACCGATTATTTAAGAACAATTCTGAGTGCATGTCTAAAGGTCTGTTCACACCGACATATCATTAGCGCTGAGCTTGTGCTCAGATTCTAGCAATCACAATGGTCACTTTAAGAATGATCTGAGTGGCAGTGGTGACGTTAGGCATGTGCAACCTATGTGGCTGCACAGGGCCCCGTGCCCCCAAGAGCTCCGAATTTGAGTGTAGGCATAACCTAAAAATGCAAGGCCGCGCGCGAATGTTCAGCCGTCTTTGTGTATCATAGAAATACCATAAAGAAACTATATCCCATGCTGGACGGCAAAAATATACCTTAAAATTAAATTTGAAACCACAAAAATACCTACACAATAAGATTTACTTTAATGAATGATAAAAATACGATTCCTCGTTCTTAGTAGCGCTCACTGGGGCCCCGCAAATTGATATTGCACACGGTCCCAAAAAGATCTGCTGACTGGCTAGTTCCGACTAATTCAAATTATTAATTGTCACTATTGAATAACAGTGAAAATGTATTAAAACCGGGTTGAATATTTCAACTTTACATTTCCGGGAAAAAAAAAAAAAAAAAAACTTGCAAACATACAGAAAGTCACAAAAAAAATGTCATTAAGACTCGCATTTAAACAAAATTCAACAGGGTAAAGCATCAAAGCACAAAAAATAAAGGAACAAGGTGAGATGTTGCTCTACCTATATTTTTGTATGTCCAAATTATCTTCTGATAAGGATTCTAGTTGAATGGAACAGTCTGTTTTAAAAAAATCTCACTTGTTGTGCCCTAGGTCAAAACCAAATACAGTTGAAGGAACTAAAGCATACGTAAAATTTTTAAACAAAAATACTGTTTCATTTTGCTAGAATCCCATATCATAAGATAATTTGGACAAACAATAATCTACATACAGCAAAGGCAATTAAGCACCCACGGGGGGGGGGGCTAAAGGGGATGTAGCCCCCATCCCCCCCAAGAAAATATTATATTCTGTTTTTAATTTTATTTAATATGCTCGGTTTAATCATTTGTTGCTTAGTCCCAACTCAAAACTTGCATTCGAAGAGCTAAATAAACTTAAAGCAATGCTTTAAAATACCGTTTTTTCAAATAGATTTTTGAAGTTTTCCGTTGGTAAGCCCCCCCCCACATTACTATTTTCTGAGTGCGCCACTGAGCAGAGGTCTTGCTTTATCTATTTATTGTTGTGCTTTCGTGCTTTACCGTGTTGGATTTTGTTTAAATGCGAGTTTTCTTTTCGTTTTTCTTGTTGTTTTTTTCGTAGTGTTTGATGTGTTTTCCTTATATATTGTCCAGGTTAGTGTTTTAGTTTTCTTTTCCCGTTTATAAAGGCTTCCAGATGTAAAGCCAAAATATTCGGACTTCGATTATTATTTTGTCTTAAAAAGGTCTCTTTAGTTTTCACTGCCTTATTAAAAAGCTTTCCATTTTTCAACATACTGCCATTAGGATTTGATAATAAGATTTTACAATAGAATTTTAATCCACCGTTGGCTTTTTTCGCTAATACAGCCAAGGATTCAATACGAAGCTCACTTATTGGCTGGCATTAGCTAAATTTTCCATAATTTTTAAGTAAATTTCTTTAGAAAATAAATGAACTTCGGTGCTAGCTGTAACTGGCACTGTAGTTTAGCTGAATCTTATTATAAATGGGGCAGGGGAACTACCGAATTCTCAATTTTTCCTGGAGTAACATTTTTACTATAGAGTTTGGGGTGAAAGAAAATGGGTATTATTCTTCACATGGATGGAAATTCTGTGTGACTTTTGATCTTCTACGCGACTGAAGCAATCGCGACCTCTACACCAGAATTCTCCGAGTTTTAATACATTGTATACTTATGTTTAAACACGTTGAATTTTTTGTAAAATAGAAAAAGAGAAATAATACCATTCAAAATCGCTGAAAACAGCTCCTGATAGCACTTAACACCAAGGCCTTATCCAGGGGGGGTGGTGGGGTTAACCCGGTTGAACCCCCCCCCCCGAAATTTTTGACCGACTCGAAAATAAGTCGAAAATTAGTAAAACCTTGGTAAAAATCAGTAAAATTAGTCGAAAACTGAGTCAAAAATTAGTACCCTCCCCCCCCAAAAAAAGTCGAAAATTAGTAAAACCCCCCTGAACAAAAATCCTGGATACGGCCCTGCTTAACACCCCCATCCCCCTCAAGAAATTTCCTGGCGAGACTCATGATGCTCCATCTTACCTATTCCACCTTGGTGCCGGTGGGCATATAACTTTAATACCGATTTCTCCCCAATCCCTTCCCAAAACTCATTCTATACTTTTTTATTTGAAGGCTCAAGGAGAGTTTGGACGTTTGGGAATTAGATTGCACTCTTTGAGGCGTCTGCCCCTTCCCACTTAGATGTGCACTTACACATCACCGTATGTAATTTTATGAGATATGAAGCAAATCCGTCTAGTAAAATCAAACCCTAAAGAAATGTCAGAAACATTTTTCTACAATAAGAAGGGATGTATCACCCAGAGTACCCTTATCCAGG
The DNA here is from genome assembly GCA_027921565.1 of Artemia sinica. Lineage (NCBI taxonomy): Eukaryota > Metazoa > Arthropoda > Branchiopoda > Anostraca > Artemiidae > Artemia > Artemia sinica. The sequence continues at coordinate 4,435,077 of JAPEVW010000022.1, forward strand.
CTCAGTCTAAATGAAAGGATGCTAATAAATGTTCATACACTACATTCCAATTGTCATTATGTTTTAACACATTGATTATAGTACATTACATTTTATTAACTTTGAAAACAATGGATTCGTCAATTTTCAATGTGAGTACACTTTCATTTTGTATTTCCAAAAAAAAAAAAAATAAAAAAAAAACGTTTACACTTAGCTAGTATTCATATTCCTTAATAGTGGTACTGTGAAACATATTGAACATGGTATCTGCTCCGCCGATGTTCCCTTTTCTGTCATTAATTTTGACGAAGACAAACGTGATTTTGACCCCTTCCCCTTACTGTGACATTAACCGCTGATCCATCTAATTATACTTGTGCTACTAATAAGAAATGGTGTATGATACGAGAGTGGAGCAAAGCCAATTGGAGCAAAGCCAATTTCTACTCTAATAGCTCTGTTGTCCTCCGTCAAGATCCTTTTAATCTACTGTGCACGAATGTTTTTTCGCCATAAGGCAGAGTGTAACTATGTTTATTACCTTCGCTTTGTTGAGTGCACGAAACAATCTGAGAATGTGGTTGTCCCCTTGTCCGGGTTAAATTCAAAACTTGAAGTCCAATTTGGAAAGAAGACCCGGGTCTTAAAGCCATCAAAAATCGTGTTAAACACTGGCTTCGCATCTGGATTGCCTATGGGCGGCCCTTGCGAGGACAAGTGTTTTGATATAAAAAGTAAGACCAAAGTAGAGTTTAAACGGTATCACCGTTTGGTTCGATATAATGGTGCTGAGTTCCCTAAAAGTGCAGTACAATGGAAATAAGTAATTAATGCGTCTAAATTTGATTCATTAGGGACCAGTGATGTTATTCCAGATTCGTCTTGGCTTAGGCATTATAAAAATACTTTTTTTAAGACTGAGTATGGTTTCTAAAGTGCTTAGTTTCTAAAGTTTTGCAAGGTCATGTTATTCCTGTTTCAACTAAAAGTATTGTTAATTGTATGCTTAAACTTAAGTCTAAATCGAGTGATCTTGATGGGATTAGCGCTCACCATTTACGTTGTGATTGTCCAGCACTAGTCGCTCAGCTCCAGTTACTTTTTCTGTTCTGTTTATGTTTGTCTATGGTGCCTGATTCCTTCCTTTGGGGATCGGTAACTTCGATTCTTAAACGTCGAAGAGACCCTTTGGTTGCAGTTCGTATAGGCCCATCACGGTTGCTTGCAATATTAGTAAGGTTTTGATTATGTTCTGCTCCCATATATTATTGAACGAACTGCGAAAGACTCAAACCAATTTGGATTTGAACCTCGTGTTGGGGGCCAACAAAACTAAGTTTACTAAAGGTTACTAGCTAAAGGTTTATCCGTTACATATTTACGCTTTGGATTTGTCTAAAGCCTTCGATAGTATCAACCATGCACAAGTGTGGCACTCTTTGTCAGAGTTAGGAGTGAACCCTTCCGTCACACATGTACTTAAATTTTGGTATAGCAATTCGTTTTCTTCGTTTAAAATCCTGTACAGGGGATTACGGTAATATACCAGTTCAATCTGAAGTACGACAGGGTGGACTGCTGTCACCTTATCTATTTAATGCTTGCATTCAAAATGAGTTATTAGGAATCAAGCTGTCGTATTTTTGTAATTTATCTGATGTGTCTTATATTGCGTATGCGGACTTCCTGCTAGTTTTAAGCCGAACCAAGTCTATTTTTGCATTATCTGTGCAAACTTATTTCTATGATGTTTCGGATGTTGGTCTCTTTTTGAATGTGGATTATTGCGAATATTTAGTTTTCAATCCCAAATCGTCAGCTCATAATTTGTCCTGTGGATCCAAGTTGGTGCCGATGCTTCCATACAATGAACTGAAATTATTTTTGGGGGAAAACTGTACAAACAGCTCAGAATTTTGGTTCTGAGATAGTAAAGCCAGCTGTTGGTAATGTTGAAGTAAAGTCATAATAATGTCTGTGTCATTAGCACGAACAATAACTTTCGAACACCCATTCCGTAAGCCAGATGCAACATGAAGCACTATGCGAGTTTCGGTTCTCCTCGTGGGTGCTTTCGAGCTCTGCAATAGTGACAGGAACTTCATCGATCTGGAGCTTCACTACGCTGTTTTTCTCCAAAAGTTCTCCTCCAACGAAAATTCCGAAATCACTTCTGGGAATGCACTGGTTCTTTCATTCTGCATACACTAATTCGATTATCTTTGCTTTACACTTGAAATTCGTGAGAGGAGTTTCTAAATTTTCAAGCATGATTGTCTCTGTCACAGAAATATTTTTCGTCAAATATTTATCACCTCTTCGTGCATGGCTCCCGCTACTATCTTTGAGGCAGACAGAAGAGCCAAAGGGGCAATGTGTCCAAAAAGTCCATCTTACCTTTATGCAACCGCATGCAACTGTCGAGCGTCTGCAAATAAAAAATCCAGAAGTTTCTGAAATATCCTCTGAGAGAAACACTTCAAAAATTTTTTTCAATTGGCTTCTGAGACCAAAAATATGGCATTAAATCAACAACTACTCCCACTTGGTTGCAGGATTGGCCTTCTGCTATTACAGTTGGCCATGAGTCTACATTCAAATAGTTCTTAAATAGATCTAGCAAAACTGATTTTGTACCTTCTTCTTCTATTTAACAGCAGGCGGGCTTTTCAGTAATACTATTTAGCCCTTTTCCTTTTGATTCACTCTCTGTGGGCTACAGAGCTACTGGCTTGATTGCCTTTTATTTATTAGATATTTTCAGATATCTTTCAGTAGATCTTTCGACTCTAGGAGTTCAAATATAAGATGATAGATGTCGATTTCTATGCTCTCTTGTGCAGGTATAGTTGGCTAGGCTCTTGGCTGATAGTGAGATTTTGTGGTGTTTGAATCATTTTAACAGTTTACAAAGCAAGGTATGTTGTGCAGACGTCAGGATATTACATTCAAATAGGCAATGGTCAATTGTTTCATTATTCATATTACAATGCCTGCAAAGAGGGGACAGGGGAATTGAAACCGCTTGAATTAGGAAACTTATACGAGAATGCAAGAAAATTTAGTCCATTTGTTCCAGAAAGAATTCTATCATAAATTTTAGTAAAATACTTATTGGGAAAGGGGGAAAGGATAGGATTATTCTTATTAAAATTAATATCTTATAGTCTCCATTGGTATATATATCTAATTGCGATTGGTCTCTCCCACTTGGCTGGTTAATATTTATAGCATTTTTGCTATTTTTGATGCTATTTCATCAACCTGATGATGATTACCACTTATACCAGAGTTGCTAGGAATATACTGAAAATAAGTTCTTATGCCACTTGAAGCAAGATTATCTATAATACTGAGACAATGATAAGTGTCAATGCCCAACTTATACTGAGGAGCTGAGGCCAGCAACTCAAGGCTTGATATAAGGTGTTCTAATGCCATGATTATGGCATTTAACTCAGCAGACATTATAGATACATTATTATATAATCTCTTGCCCATTGCAATTTTCAGGTGAGGGAGGAAAGACCACTTGCTACCTTCTCATTAATTTTTGACCCATCAACAAATATTTGGAAGTGGTTTTATAAGTAATTGTATTAAGTTCAGCAAATTTTTTCTGGACAAAAGCAATGGGGGTTAAATCTTTATTCCACTTTGAGAAATCAGTATTTATTATGGGAATTGAACAATTCCATGGAGGGGATTGGGGAAAAGTAGGTTCAATAGACTTTGCCGGTACAGGGAAATTCTTCTGAATATTGGCATACTCATCTGCAATGCCTCTATACATGGGCGTGGTTGGTAACTTGGGTTCATAGGGATTGGGGATATTTTGCTGCTGCAATTATTTGATGTTAGCTTATTAACAAAAAGAGTGGCAAATAGCTTAGCTTTTTCCTTATAATTGTCATAATGGGTATTATTATGTATAAGCTCATACAGGAGTGGGTTGGGCGAAGTCTTTTACCCACAGATATGGCTTATAACTTTATGTATAATTGGCTCATGTGTTTCTCTGGAGAGATTATTTGCAAAATTATTCCAGTAGTTATATTTAGCATTTATTATAGTCCTTTTTAGATTAGATTCTGCTTGTAATTTTTTTAAATATATGTAGTAGGTGATGGTTTACTTATGAATGTTCTCCTAGCTGCCTTTTTTGTTCTCCATTTATTTTGACACTCATTTGTCCACCATGCTTTGGGAATGTGTTTAGGGAAGGTTTTCTTGGGTGTTGTCCTTGGGATAGCATGATTAGCTGTATTTATTAGTAAAGATGCCAAAACTTCAGCATGTGTGTCAACTGTTGTGTTTGAAATGCATGAATTTTTGGTGAAACTTGAAACTTCATCATTTAGCTTATTTTGGAACATAGGCCAATTTGCTTTAGTGTTGACATATCTGGAGGTATGTGATAAGGTTTCAGCAGGTTCATTTAGGGAGCAAACGATAGCAAAGTGGTCAGTACATAGACTATCAATTTTATTTATATAAATTTTATTCAAAATATTTAATGACACAATTTGTAGGTCAATTGTAGAGAAGCTGCCACTTTTGGGGATAAAATATGTATTCAGGTTTGGAGGGGTAGCAACAGCTAATTCAATATTTATTTGAAGTCATACGCTCAATGAACGTACCAGCTTTATTTGCTGGTTTATTCCCCCACAAGACTCTGTGGGCATTGAAGTCTCCACAAATAATGATATTTTTTAACATATTAGAACTATTTATATAGTTGAAGAAATCCATGGCATCTGTAGTTTGGCCATTAGGGTTATAAAAGCTTATTATGTAAGTTTTTTTGTATTTTTCAGCCAAACACTGATACCAATTGCATCAACATCATTTACAAAATCTTGAAAGTTGATGCCACAGAATTTTATATTATTATTAACTATTAAAGCTACTCCACCTCCTTTTCTCTTTGATGATCTATCCTTTCTCAGGATAGTATATCCCAGAGACTTAATTTGTTGATTTTGGGTTAAATGAGTTTCCTGGAGGCAAGCAATATTGATGGATTTATTATTCATAAAAGATATTAGTTCATTTAGCTTATTTTCTGTGAGTGATCTTACGTTCCACTGGAGTATTGATATGTGTTGTGTGTTGTTGATTTATTTTTCATATGACTGTGTATCAATGTTCAGCTTTGTTAATAGTAAAGCAAGATCTTTTTTTTTGTTTGAATGAGCATATCATCAGGGATATAGGTTTTTGCCAATTCTGCAATGATTTTTGTTTTCTGTAGTTGATGTATATTCATGGCCTCGACTGCATTACAGTTTAGAATGAATAAGCATATATTTGGGGATTGCACGTTTAGTTGTGCATCCTATTTGTCAGTTAAGGGACTAATTCCAGGTAGTGTTTCTGGTTTGTTTCTTCTTGGGAGGGGGGGGGGGTCAGGCTGACTTCATCTCACTGGACAAGGAGGCTTGTTGACTTGGTGATTCTTTCTGATAGGGATGTGACCTAGGGGGCTTGGAGGATGGTGTTTTATAAGGGGTACTTGATGCATTGGGGGCGTTTGACTTTTGGTTTTTGGTTGGTTTCATTATGGGCTTTATTTGGTATTGTTGGCAGCTTTTGCTTCCATTGCTGCAAAGGGGTATGGAATGGCCTTCTCTGTTGCTATTTGGAGTGTTAGTGTTCTTTTCTTATATGCAGGGCATAGTGATTTATTGGTAGATTCATGTGGGCCTTTGCAATTGATACATGTAGGCTGAGTGTTGTTGCAAGTTGTCAACTCTTTAGGATGTAATGCTTTACAATTACTACACACTAGGTGAATTTCATTGCATTTGTTTGTTTTGTTTCCCAGTTTGAGACACTTCTGACACTGGATAGGCTTTGGTTTGTATTCCTTGTGTGGTTTGATTTGCCAAAATAGGAATAACTTTTCTGGGATATTAATTTTTTCCTTCAGTGTAAATAAGAAGGATCTACTTGTTTTTAGGCCATTAGAGTTAGGTTTACCAAGTTGGGTAACATCTTCAACTGGGATTGTGATGCCAGCCCTATATGAGAGCCCTTCTTTTAACTCCTGAATGGGTATTTCTGGGGGAACATTATAACTACTATTTTTGTTGGGGATTGTTTTGAGTTCCATTTAGATGCATTAATTGGGGTATTCAGAAGGGATTTTAGATTAATTATTGTGTCTGCTGATTTCTGATCTTGGACAGCTATTAGCAGAGAGCCATCACGGTGAATATTAAGAGAGAACTTTGATTTTAGCAATTTTGAAAATTGCAACTCTTATTTCAGTAATCTTTTTTATTTCAAAGGGGGTAATAGGAGAAATTTTAAGGTAAATTCCTAAGTTTGGGAGGGACGATCTTGGGCGGGGAGAGGGTAATGCTTTTGATTGGGGAGATTTTTTTCCTTTTTTTAGAGCTTCTAGAAAGGACCTCTTGAAACCCATTATCATCATTTATAGTGACGTTAGCCCCTACACTGACCATTGTCCTATTCTCAGAACTGGAGCTATCATGTGAGCTTTGTGATAATGAGCTTGACCAGCCAAGATGGGTATCAATTTCACTGGTATTTGGGGTGGAATCTGGGGGGACTTTTTTGGAGGACTTCTAAGCATTCCCTATTGGAATAAGCTTGAAACTAAAACAAGAAAGGATATTATAATGATAACAGACCGTCTGCACTCTACTGTGGGGGAAAACTTCACCACCCACAAAAGAAACACCACAGTATGGCCCTGAGGAGGATTTGAGCACGATTGGTTCGGTACAACTACTGATAAATCGAGATAATAATTCACAAGAAATTTATTTTAAATTTCTTAAAATGTTGCTGCTGTTTTGTTCTAGGTTAGTCGATGAAGTGGAGTTGTACCACTACGTAGTCTCGGAACGCCTTCTTTTTCTTCAAAAAATACTATTTGAAAATGTAAGCAATTTGTGTGATAAGAGTTTTCCCAGTAAATCTACTGGAGATCCTTGACATGCCAACATGACCTCTTTAACAACATCAAGTTCCTGTGATACTTTGGCAGATACCCTTTTGACTGCAGGAACTGGTTGTTTTAGTGTGTCCATGGTTTTAATTTTTATCTTTGAGAAACTTCACAATTTCCCACTCAGAAATCCTTCAACTTTGAGGCGGATGTTTTCTGTAGCTTGAAGTTCCTTTCCGACTCCTTCATCAACCACTTCATATTTCACTATGTTAGTCAAGGTCCCTTCATCAGATCTGAATGGATTTAAATTGCTGTCAATGACATTCGCAGTCTTCTCAACTAGAAACTCTACTTTATCAGCCCTCACCGCTTTATTGTCAAATTCACTTAGCCCTTCAATTTCGGCCAGTTGGCACAGGGTCCTTGAATCTTTTGCACAAAACGGTACTGTAGTCGTTCACTTTGAAACGGCTAACGGGCTTAGAGTTATACCTTGAATGCCACTTTTTTGCTTAGCTTCAAAGGTTTAGGCTGGATTCAAGGACATGATCAGGTGGAACAAGGTTCATCGAACCTTCTTTGCGCTTGACATTGAAAAAGCTGGACAAAAATTTTGCACGTATTCCTTCGGGAATGGCTTGCATTTCTTTCAAGCATATCATCAAACACTCAGCATACTTATAATGGCCTGACGATGCCATGTACGGAACCATTAGGCTCACTGAGTTCAGATACTCTTTCCAATCACCAGCAAGCTCACTCAGAAGAAAACTGCACAAGTATAAGCCCCATTCTTATATACTGAAACCACAGTTTTGAGGTACAATACCTACCTCGCGATTTTTCGTAACTATTCAGCAAAGGGAGAAACTGATCAATACAAAGTGAGACTTTTATCTGACTTTCCGGAGTCGTATGCATTTCGGAGAAACACGGTGAAAGTTCGTTAAAAAGACTGGTCTCTTTTTCTTCAAGATTGTGTCTTTCTCTTGAAATTCTTCTTCAAGACAGAAATCTTCAAAGGTATTCCAATATAGTCTGCATACAGCTTGTAACACGACACAGTGAGTTCTCAGACATCGATATTAGGGTTTGCCAGTCATAATCTTTTTTTAGAAGGATGCCTGCTTGGCTGATCAGATCTCCAAGTCCTGATCCTTTCATCATATAGCCAATAACAAAAAGAAATTTCATGGCATTATATAATCCTCCCGGCCACAGTATTACAGTGCGGTGTTTTGAAGGGTCTTTCGATTTCAGGGCTAGCACTATTTCGTAAATTTGAAGGTCACAAGTAATTACTGTATGACTTATATTCAGAGCACCTGAAATGTGCTGAAGCTTTTCCAGGGCAGCCCTAATTACATTTGGATTAAATGGAGGGCTGGGTATAATAGGCGAATAGCCAATTCTCGACACAGGAATTTCTCGACTTCTGTTCCTATCGTAAAAGTCTTTCATATCGAATACTCTTAAATAATAAGAGTTGGACACATTATTCAGTTTAGTCGGTATATGTCGACATAAAACCCAGCTAAGAATAAGGTTTGCTGCCGGTACTTCACCAGTTCTATGAATTTGACTGAGTGAGAATTTGAAGGCGTGAACATTCTCTTTCTTTTCAATCAGACTTTCCTGAAGGACTCAGGAGATAAGGTAGTAGAATTTGGGAGCGATCGACTCCTTGAGCGAGAACGGCTAACCGTCGGCTGGTCTTTGTTTCCAGTCACTGTCGCAGATCACTGTCGCAGATCACTATTATTGTTGTGACATAAAATGACCTTCCTTCTTGTGCGTTTTCCTGCAAAAATAAGAAAAATATAGCATTTTGCTTTCGGAAGTAAAAATGTATAAGCAACAAGGCTTCCACCAGATTCACACATAAAAACTGTAACTTAAGGTTTGGTAACCAAAAGCAACCAAGGGCTTTTAGAATGAGCACCATTGCTGAGGGAGATTTAAATAATCATGATAGGTTATGATTTTTTTTTTTCTCATGTACCAGACCTGTAGATGAAATAAAATCAAAATCTGCATATGGAAGAATCCTAAAAAGGCTCTATACTGGGATAATAAAATGTAAGCTAGTGAGCGAAAGAAAGCCCCTAAATGTAAAAGCATCTCAATACATTAGAAAGAATTTGATTTCAGGTTTTCAACCTAATACTCTCATGGCTGCTATCCTTGCTGTCTTAAGGTCAGGTTACTTGGACCTCTTTTTGAAGTTCCATTTTTCAAATAAGAGCATTTCTTTTTATAGATCCTCATATGTTAAGAAAATAGGGATTTATTCAGAAGTAGTAGAATAAAAGACGAACCTCTCGATAATGGCATACTCTGCGGCATGAATTAAACACTGTTTCTAGAATGAACTATAAAAAAAAACTCGTAAGAGATTCAGATTTGAACGAACTGCCTATAGCAGTAAAATATGGGCATTCCTGTAATTAAGTTACTCCTAATTTGAAATATTTTTTTTCTGTCTTGCTTCAGACTGACTTCACGCTTGAAACTTCTTCCAGTGCAAATACTAGAAGCACGGGTTTTACATGGTAAATCCGTACTTTTGAGTGTATTTTTCTGTGGGGGAGGAGGAAGGGTGCAGTAACTACATGCTTTGATCTATCGTTCGATATTCTCAGAGCCAAGCCATATCGATTTTCAGGCAAAGCCTGATTTTAATTATTTTTTCCCGGCCAAACTCCACCTTCTCTTATTCACCACTATACAGCAATATCTTCTGAAAGCACGCCTAAAATTGCTCTTGCAGACAGGGTCGTATCCAGGATTTTTATTTGAGGGGGGAGGGGGAATACCGAAAAAAATTATCCTTCAATGCACTTTTTCTAACGGCCTCGGCCCTTGAGTAAGACTAAGGAATTTTTGACACATTTACGAGTCGAATATTTTTTTTGTGGGGGGGGGGGGTAGTAGTTGAAACCTGGTAACCCCTCCCTCTGGATACGGCCCTACTTACTGATGATCAATCATCAAAAACAAGTATGTTCTAATGGATTCTTGCCTCAAAATTTATATTATCCGTCACAAAATGAGCAAATTGGTCTTTGATGACCCCATCTGGAATGTAGACCCCGTTATCAGCAAGTATTTGTTCCACTTTCATTGCCTCTGAAGTTAGTATTCGATGAACTGTGTCTGGACTTATTGTCATTCCATGCTTGTTAAGGACAGATATAACTGTTTTACTTCTAATTTTGTGGTACAAATGCAACCCAAGAGCAATGTGTTCTGGAGTGTCAACTTTCCTTGAAAATAAAGGAAGATTACACTAAAAAAAAAAGTATTCAAAAAAAATCTGGATATGAGAGGCAAGGGATAGGAACAAGAGGGAAAGAAAAAATAATAAGGCGAAAAAAGATAGAATTAATTATATTGAATACAATACAAGCAAACCGCTATCTTAGGCTGAGTTCAGACCTTGTAACTTTTCTGACTAGTAAGCCCTGAAGCAATAGAAGAGACAAACCTATAGTAAATCTTCAATGTTTGCAGTGATCTGATATAGGAGCTGGTCAATGGATTCTGCTAATTTCACTACTGCTAATGCCATGGGGCATACTGTAGTAAGGAAAATAAGAACGTCCAACCAAAGCCTTAGTTAGATACATGTTGGACTCTGCTGTTTGAATTTACAAAAGTCTGATCTTGCTGCAAATGCTACCTTATATTAGCTTTTCAGGGACTAAAATACTTTGTTATGAACCAGCATGAGCGCTCCATTGGAACTCCTTTATAAACCATGCTGCAAGCTATAACTTTCAATTTTGTGTCTGAACTGTCGCAGCAACAACAACTTGATAAGATCCTAAAATTTTAACCTTGAGAACAAATTTAAAACCAAAAATGGTGAAAATGGCAGTGGATCAAATTATTGCACACTTGAAATCACCATTACTGATAATGCTTGGCAAAAAACTAGCTAAACCTCGCAAAAATCGTACTTTTGGGCTTACTACTATTGCCCCATTAACTTTTTTAAGCTTATAAGAGAGTCAAGATTAAAAATAAAACTGAAGTATAAAGCAAAAAAAATACTTAATTGAAACAGCAGTACCTGAGCCAAATTAACAATAGCTCCATCCTCTTCTTCGCTTACATCATAAAGCGTACAAAGGTCTTTTGGGGGCTCCTCAATGTTGCAAAGTATGACTGCAAGTAAGTTGTACAAAATTGTGTGAATTGCTGGAAAGAGATTTAGAAATGCTCAAATGTCACTGCCACATCTTCTCTTGTTCTTTGATGTACTATAGTATTTTTTATTTCGGATGTGAGCCGCTTCATAAAGTAGAAAAAGCTTCGCCTGTCCTCGTGGTTAAACAGATTTGTAGCTGAAGAGGTTTGAAGTCTTCTCTTTCTTGAAGATTATCTGCCATTATTTGAATCATTGGCTATCAAATCATTATGAACCATACACCGTCTAAATAAAGATAATAAATAGGCATGAAACCCTGCCACCTGTTTTTGTGTCACTTCCGGCTTTTAAAAACCAGACTTGTATCGGTATTACCAACTCAGAATAAAAAGTTATCGTAATGATACTTTGCATTCTAAATGCTATAAAGATGAAATTAGCGAAGTAGACGGGGTTCATTTTGTTAGTTTGAAAAATTTAGTCAAGGAGAAGGATCTTGCAGTCAGAGAGAAAATAAGATAAAGTAATCTATCTTAACTCTAACTGTGCAGAGAGCTGTTCCTAGGATTTGTGGTGCCTGGGGGAACATTATTTACACCGGTTCTCTCCCAACTCAAATCTAAGCAAAAAAAAAAAAACGAATCAAAGCTGAAAATTTTGATCAGAGCAGACAATCCCTATCTGCGACCCCATCCGCACAGCAGAGGTGTCCAAACAACAGGTTTTGCTGTTTGATTCTTTAGCCAAAAAGACTGTTGACCGCTGTGTCTGGTCAATAAAGTGAATTTTGGTATCTCTCCTTTTCAGAATGAGGTTATATACAGTTTCAGATTGCATCTGATTTCTGAAACCCCGCAACAGGTAAGTTGTCCTATTTCCAAAAGGTTGGTTATTCTTGTAAGTGTTGGCCTGTGTCTGTAATACCAACATTGTCATGAAGGAAAAAGTTTTTGTCTTTTGATTTGGTAAATTTTTCTTTAGAGCTTGTGTTTTTGAAATTTTTATATCTTGCATAACCACCATTGATGATTAAAAGACAATTTGACGTTGTTGCAAAAACCTGTGTAGGCCTACCCTTAAAAAAGTAAGATCTACAAAACAGAGAAGCAAATGTATTCTATAGTGGATATATTCCTTTAAAGAAAAAGGAAAATGCACCAAAATTTTAATTACCAAAATGTATTTATCAAACAGTTCGTAGTAACAATCTTTAGACAAGAAGCGATTTGGCCAAATATGACCCTGACTCCAAAAGATGGAATATAGATAACAATAAATTCCACAAAAAAATTGGCGGTATGTGCTAGTTCCAAATATATAAAATTCGTCAAGGTTAATGTTAGCCATCAAATACTACGAGCCAGATAAAATTTGTCTGATTTTTGAAAAACGAGGGAAAAATTCCAACAAAGTCAAAGAAAGTTCAACGGAAATACCTGCCACCCGATTTACTGTATTTCGCGGCTCCTGCGTGCACACCTTGTATGATGGAAAAATCAAATTGATCAGGAGACGATAAAAACTAATTTGTTGGTACAATTTTTAAGACAAAAATACCAAAAAATCCACATGACTCAGAAAAACATCCTTTATATGTAGATATTAATTTTAATTAGAATACGTAATTTGAAGTGGTATAAACAGCTCATACGAGGTGTGCGCGGCTCCTATTTGCTTTATACGAGGTGTGATAACCGACTTTCTTCGAAAATTCAAAATATGCGTGGTGTGCATAAGTTCAACGTGGTAAATAGAATTTTTTACGAGGAGGTGTGCTCAAGTTCTTAAGGGTTAAAAATCTGTTTACGAGGTGTGTCGGGTATAATAACATTGTAGGCTATAGGTAATAGGTTTAAAATCAGCTATTTTTATTTAAAACAAAATCATTCTGCTATGATAAGAAAACAAAAATGGTATATAATCAGAATGCATCACTTAACTTTGATACTCTTGTAGAAAGCATGAGTATCTCGTGGCAACACATCCAGCAACCCATGAGATCGCTTAACTTACATGCATCAAGGCTAAGGGTCCCTTCGTGAAGTGGACGTATTCGAAGTTTCGGTTCTTTCACTGCCCGTTTTGGCAGAATTATCCATTCGTCCGTGTGTCTGAGCTTGTAATAAACAGATCTATCTGGACTGCATTTATAAGTAACGGTTATGGTGATAGTCGGGTCCCCCTTTTTACATCCAGGTCTATAATCAGGGTAATACTTCAATCCTGTGTAGTCCTTGAAAAAAGTATGATTTACCTGTTTTACTCGATAAGGGTAAGGATTTTGCCTTGCATTCTTCATCTCAGATAAATACATACTTGAAATGTAAATGTCTCTATCTTTGCATCGGGTTTCAATCTTCTGGTGTACACTGTCATACTCCATTTGAGTGTGCCCTTTTTCCAGATACTTCTGCATTACGGTCACTCCATGTATAGAAGCGAAATGGACAAGTGCATTAGAAAGAATTCCGTTCCTGTTCTGGTATGAACATCCATCGCTCCACATAATAATTGTCTCAGCGTTTGGGTATGACCGTAAGAGGTCTTCCAACCTGTCAATAACACACGAAACAAATTCGGATGCATTCAACTGCCCTTCAGTCTCATCCCACACTATATCCAATGCGTCAAAACTTACAAGATCGTAAGAAGTCCAATTATATACAACGAGCTTCTGTTTGTAGTAGAGAGATGACGCTTTTATGTTCGGACAAGCAACATAGATTCAAGGTCATGAGTTGTCACTACAAGCACCCCTGAGCTCCCTTTGGCTTTGTCCTTGTCACTGTTTTTCTCAATCCTAGCTTCTTCTTTCTTTAATATGTGCTCAGAATACTCCTCTTCGGCAAGATTTTTCAATTTTAATGCTATGCATCTGTCACACTGGTCCTTCTTTGGCTTGAAAATCCCAATGTCTTTCTCTTTCAATAGTTGTCTAAAACAGTCATAGCTAACAATATCAGTTTTTTCTTTCCCCATTTTCTCCCTCTAAACGTAAAACACCTCTTTAACAGTTCCAAAAGGATACTCAAAGTACTATTTCTTGTCCCAGGCTCTACAGTAGTGGGATCGAACCTTTGGAAGATCATCCAAAAACTTATCTGTACTTTTCTTTCTTTCTGCAAAGCTAAGTGATTTCCTAGTATCCAATCGAATTGAGGTTTCTGGGTGGTTTGGATCTTGTGATGGATGGATGCCGTCCTTCGCTGCCTGTTCAGACCAGTTCTTCACTTGCAATTTGCCAATGCCAAACGTACTCAAAAAACATTTGCTTGCAAACTCTTAGCATCCCTTCTGAGGTTTTCAAATTGTATTTCAGGGTTCCTTTTCTCCTAGAAGGGCCAAGATCAGCCTGCTTGAATTTCTCACAATCGTTGTAAGTGACCAGTGTAGCTATGTAGACCTTCTTTTGTTCCCAGAACATTTTTTTCCAAAAGCTACAAAACAAACTCTGTCTCTCACTTTCAGGAATGATTGAACATTCAAAAACTCTGACCTTCTTAGCATCGACATTACAATGTTTACATTTAGGGCCAATTTTCCGTTCAGGCTTTAAATCTTTATTAGCTTTCCACTCACCATCTTTCCTGTTCTTTACTTTTCTTCCTTCGTATTCCTTCCCTTGGCATCTAGCATAATAATTTTTTATTCGATTTTCCCCTGGCTTTGATCTGTCTTTCTTCCTGCTTTTTCTAGATGATGCAATACTATTTATCATTGAGCTTTCTGTTTCCGCGTCCAAACTGTATTCCGAATATCTCTCCTAGATTTCTGTCGTGGACTGATGCGTTTCCACTTTCGTGGGCAGGTGCATTTGGTGATAAAATAGCTCCACATATATCCGTGATTCAGCCAGAGGAGATTCTCCAGCAACACTTTTGTCTTGATTCATTTGATATTTCTGTTCATTTCTTGAATTCAAATCAGTATATAAAACGGACTGTCCACTCAGTTCGGTATTTACTAACTCTGCTTCATTAAAAGCTTCACCGGTTTGCTCTGGCAGCAAAAGATTAACACAAACTTCTGTAAGTGAAGCGCTCTGTAATCTGCTATATTACTGCAAGCTCAGCAAAGACCAAAGATTCATCTGCTGTAACCTCACTCTCGCTTTCTTCTTCCCTGATCTCTATCGGTTGAAGGGATGGCTCTGTCACATTCAAATCTGATTAAAGGTACGAGGGGTACAGAATGTTCATATTATTCCAGAACTGGAAATGTTTTCAATGGAGAGTTTGCAACCCATTCTGCCACTTTGCTGGACTATTCTGCAGTCCTTAATTTATTTTCAGGGTTCTGGTCCTGAAAGACTGGAACTATTTTCAGGGGCAAATTAGTGACCAAAGCTGACATTTGGATGGAGCGTTCTGGTGTTTCCAAGTTCTCACTTAAATGTTCACCTTTCTCCATCTGAAAAATGAAAATACTCAAAATCCGTTGGTATAAGAAATCACAACTGAAAAAAAAAAAGAAATGTCCATACAAACAGTGTAATGAAACCCTACTTTCAACAACACACAATCCATACATACTGAGACCCTCTCATTGATAGGCGTAGCATACTAAGTTCGAGGGTCTGAACTCTTTTCCCAAGGAGCCTGTCAGAGGGTTTCAGTATCTGTAGAGGGGTAGCATAATATTAGCAAAACGGATGTTGTAAAACAGAAGAGTCCTAGTTTCCAAATAGCAGGGTAATGTAACCTTCACCGGCCTCAAATTGAATTGTCATAAGTCAAGTGAGTTTGAAATCATAATCTCTCTTGACTTAATGACGATTCAATTTTGAATTACCGCCATATTGAACAAAACTCCAGCAAATTTTTGAGGGTAGAGATGGAAATCATAATCCTGCTTGACTTAGTACAATTCATTTTGAATTACTGCCATATTAAACGAAACTCTGAAATCTTTTTGAAAATAGAAAAAATGCTTCATGCACCATGATTAGGAAACAGGGCATGGTTCACAAAACGTTTAGCACCCTCCTGTTTTCTTTTATGATAAATAGTCTCGCTAAGGAATTTCCCGACAGATGGAAATTTGCGGATGACCTAACGCTTGTTGAAACCTGCTACAGAAACTTAGTAAGCAACCCTATGAGCATTCTCAATGATATTGCAAATGACGCTGCAGACTTAGACATGAGAGTAAACCCCCTCCAAATCTATGATAATGCCAATATGTTTCCTTAAAAAACCTCACCCCTTTTCCTCAACTCTATCCCTCCAAATATTTCTGTTTCTTCCTTTAAATTACTTGGTGTTACAATTACCTCTGATTTAAAGTGGGATATCCACGTTAAAGATATTGTCCATAGAGCTCATGCGTCCATGTTTCTCCTTAAGCTATTGAATAAACTTAATGTCCCCCATCCCATTTCTTAAGAATCTATACATCCTTTGTCCGCCCACATCTTGAATATGCTTGTCCAGTTTGGCATCCTGGCATCTCCCGTGATGAATCAGAAAAAATTGAATCCATTCAAAAAAGAGCCCTGAGAATAATTTTTAAAGAAGGTAGGTACCATATTCGCTCCTTCTAAAAAAAAAAAAGCCAAGCTGGAGACTCTTGAGCACAGGAGAGGAACGTTGTGCCTTCGTTTTGCAAAAAATGCAAAGAGAAACCCTTGCACGGAAAACATTTTCCCCAAAAGACACTCTCCATCCAGAAACCGCCTGCCACGTGCTGTTTCTGAACCTGTTCATATCTTGTCCCCTATCCATTGCTTGACCTCCAGGTATGAAAAAAACCTTTTTACCCTTTATTATGGATAAAATAAACCGCTAGTTTTCCTTTTTTTTTTTTTTTGGTACTGGTGATACCCAAGTTTATGTTCGTTTGATTTTTTGTTTTCCTCCCCTTTTATATGTTATCTTTTAAACCTTTTTTAACGCTAATTTTATTTCACTCTTTTTTAGTATTTACCTTTTTCAGTTTCTTACATTTTGTCGCGTGTTTTTTTTTTTTTTGACTAATGAATGGTCTTGCCATTTTTGTATTGTCGTTTTTGGCATTGGTTTGCCAGCCTTTTTAGTTGTTGTGCTTGGTTTGCCCTTTTCGAAGTTTCCACGACAAATCCTTTTATTTTTTGGTTTTATGACTCCGAAATGCGAATTTGGGCCTCGGGGCTTGTGATAGACATTTTAAAATAAATATCTTATCTTACCTAACTTATACATTGATGCACCATGAAAGAATACAGCTAGTGTGCTACACTGCTTAAACAGAGGAATTAAGATAAGTTCACACGAATGGGATTCCCATCATTCCCTATGGAAATTCCTTTCAGGAGCCTTCATTTTTCTGTTGTATTTTTTTCAACGTTTTCCCTGCGAACCGAATGGGAATAATGGGAATTTTGAAGCGCAAAATTCTAATTCAGTAAGACATGTCTAGGATAAATCATCTGCAAAGTACAACAAGTTTTTTTTTAACTAACTGATTCCTGAGATTCTAGCCAACTGAAGCTACAGCAACAGCAACCGAAAGCTACAGCAACCGAAAAAATGCTGCCAAGCCTAAGGTGTCTGAGTCACTCATGCTTTCTGAATTTGAAATGTTTGCTTCCTTCCATAAGGGATTGAGCGTTCGAACACTTTCCCGTTTTTCCTTTTCGTATTCCTTATTCGTTTTCCCATTCGTCTGAACTTACCTTTAGTAAGTGTCCACACTGATTTTCAAGAAATTGTAGTGAAATCAGCAATTCATTGAGAGCTCTTCTTAACTTGTAAATCTATTATCACACCTTTAGTTTCTTACTAAATGCAGCTATCACCTTTTTTTTCGCCATAATGCAAAGATCCTCTAATGCAAAGATAATGCAAAGCCACAGAGAAGACTCAACTCAGGTGTGCTTTTTAAGGACCCACGTATAAATTGATGCAGCTAGATAGGCCCAAGCGCACACCTTGTATAAATAAAGGCTTATGAAGTCTATCTGCACACAACTTGTATTAAAGGATTAAAGTTATCAAAGATATTACGAGGTGTGTTTTTCTTTTTTTGCCACGAAAGTATTACAGATAGAATTTTTTGTTGCCACCAGACGACGCGGCATGAAAAACTGCATCGGACGCATGTAAAAAAGTCATTTTCGGTAAAAATCGACTATACGAGGTGTGCGCGCAGTAGTTGCAATTTGAAAAACTTACTGTCGAGGTTTCTGCTGCCTCCTACAAAAATGTGGATTGTATCTTATTCCAGAAACAAGATCACTGTACCTGTCTATTATTTTTTTCCCATGGGTCATCGTTTAGAACCAATGATCTTAGGAGATCGTTTTGGATGGACTCTTTGATATTTCTTAAGCTCTTCTGATATTCACTCTTCTGAAGTTTACAACTATCTTAACCTTAAGTAACAATAAACCTTTTTGTAATTGTGGTTTTCAGTCCGAATTTCTTTACTACTCCAGCTTTTGAACATACTGAATAAAGATTGAATGCCTAATTATGCATAATAATTAAGTATATAGGCATTATGGACTAAATGAGCTGATGGAGCAAAATTTGAGCTCAAAACAAACACATTTATCTTCCCAGTCCTGGTTTTTTGGAGTTTAGGTTACTATTTGGCCTTGCTGCTCCTTACTTACAGCCTAATACCATGAGCTGGCAGTTTGACACTTGATACTCTGAATTATCAAAACACTGATTTTCAATATGATCATCGTATGTATACAATAATCCAAGTGTATAAAGAATAATTAGCCTCTTTTTCTTTTACATATTTTTTCACTTTTAGTTAAACATTAGTCAAATTTACGACGGCCCAGTGGTAATTTTCTTCGTTCACTGCACTCTTATTTTGCCTTTGACCTACACTTATGAGTAGGTTATCTGATATGCCGATTTTATTTTTCCTTATTTTACCCATAATAGCGCTATAATAGAGCCATAAAATATAAACGCTATTATTGCCTATAATAGCGTTTGCTATTTTTGGCTAGAGATTGCGCCGGGTCTGGGCTATGAATTCTGCCAAATATCTTGCATGTATGTGATCAAGTGCTTGCTCATCGCCCGATACCGTTCCAAAGAAGGAGAATTATTCTTATACAGATTAGCCTACAGATATCGCCATAATACAAAAAGGTATAAACCTCCCCTAGCCCTTCCTTCCTAACAACCTGAGTTTCAACTCAGCTCCTTAGTTTACTATCCATAAAATTTAAAACGGAAGTTGAGAAAGTGTGACTGAATGCAATCTATATAGGAGGCAATTCTATAGCATTACCTATGGTAAAAGAGCCATGGGTTAAGAGTGTTTTTATATTTAAAGGCATTTTATATTCTAGGGGTCTTATATATAAGCCTCAAAAGCCTACTGTTCAATTACACTTTGGAAGTTCTGGTAAAATTCTAGACTAGACTTTTGGTAGCCTATTTGCATAGAGAACCAACTGGAGAGGAAAAAACATGTTAAGAAAACAAGGTTAAATATTTGCAAATCATATTATTGACTTACAAATAAAGTAAACATACCACTTGATGCCTTTTTTTATGCTCTTTCCAAATATATGCCTAATAGGCTAATCATTGGTAAATTTTTACCAAATCATATTATTGAGTTACAGATAAAGTAGATATACCACTTGATGCCTTTTTTTATGCTCTTTATGAATATAATAATCATTTTGGTCAGAAATAAATTTTATCCCCACCCCTTTTTGTACAATTCAGGGTATAGGGTAAGACACCCAGTAGTTGGCCACCTGCCTATTCTTGGAAAGAATGTAGCTAACAGGGAACCTACCTCTAGACACCTGCCTATTCTGACGCCTGCCGTCTTCTAAAAACTTTCTAAGCACATTAGCCTAGAGGTAGGCCTAGGTTCCCTGTTAGTTACATTCTGTCCAAGAATAGGCAGGTGGCCGACTACTGGGTGTCTTACCCTATATTTGCACATTAGGGGGGTGAGGGTAAATTTTATTCTTGATGTAAATGAGAGGTAAGTTTAAAATTTTGGTCAATATATACCAAATCATATTATTGAGTTTCAAATAAAGTGAATACACCATTCAATGCCTTTTTTTATGCTGATTACAAATAGGCTATAATAAGCATTTCTATCAGAAATGAATTTCAGCCCCCCCCCCTATATAGGCTATACCTAACCTAACCCTGAATTGGCATATATAAGGGGGGGGCTGAAATTCATTTCCGATAGAAATGCTTATTATATTTGTAATCAGCATAAGAAAAGGCATCAAATGGTGTATTCACTTTAGTCCTAACTCAATAATATGATTTGGTATATATTGACCAAAATTTTCCCCCACCCCCCGAATTTGCAAATATATTACCCTGAATGGGTAGCCTATATATAGGGGTGGGGGCTAAAATTCATTTCCAACAAAAAATGATTATTATATTTTTAAAGAGCATAAAAAAAGGCATCAAGTGGTATATTCACGTTATTTGCAACTCAATAATATGATTTAGTCAAAATTTACCAGGGGGTAGGGGTAAATTTTATTTCTGTTGTAAATGGGAGATAAGGTTAAACTTTCTGACAAAAATGATTATTATATTTGAAAGAGCATAAAAAAGGCATTAAGTGGTGTGTGTTTACTTTATTTGTTAGTCAATAATATGATTTGTGAAAAAATTTACTGAAAACAATGCCTTTTTTATACAAATATATAGCCCAAATCATATATTTTTAATATGTTCTGCCATCTGTAACTTGTTTTCCAGTTTTTTGTTTTGTCACAGTTAATCAAATTTCCAGGTACATGGGTTGAAACAACTGAGATGCATTGGGAGAATACATATGAAATTTGTGATAGGGCCTATTTGCCTATGTTAGCCTAATGCATCAGGGAGTATTTGTGCTCTATATCTTTCTATGGGAGGTTATGTTCTTTACCATTGCATTTCTCTTCTGTTTCAGATGATTTTGAGACAAGGTATAGTCCCAAGTTGCTTTAATGTGCGTATGGTTATCCCAATATTAAAGAAGGGGAAACCAGCCAAACAGCCTTCTCTGTATTGGCCAGTAACAATATCTTGAGAATTTTGCAAACTATTTGAGATTGTTGTGTTTGATGAGATTTATGATAAGTGTGAGATGCCTCCACACCAGTTTGGTTTTCAAAAAGGCCTTGGGTACACCCATGTACTTTGTCTTCCTGCTTACATATTACTTGATGCTCATCTCTTAGAGAAACTTGATCTTTGGTCAGTATGATGTGGGGGGGCTTTTGACTCTGGGATTCAAGCCCAGATTTTGGTAGAACTGTGTAAGCAAGGCATGCATTCTTCTATTGTAAGGTCACTATGTAATATGTTATAGGAACCTCTAGCTTTTTGTTCATTTGCAAGATGGTGAGCTTAGTGGGGAGGTTTCCATACATAAGGGAATTAAGCAAGAGGCTATAACATCTCCTACTTTGTATAATATTAATTAATGATGCACAACAGTTATCTCTCTAAGTTATATTTTCAAGCATATTGACTTGTCACTTCTGGGTTGTGCAGATGATCTTTTAAATCTATCATGGTTGCTTTCTCCATTAGAGAATAATTTCTTGCATCTTGAAAAGTCATGCAGGTATTGGTTTGCAGTTTAATGTAGAAAAGTCTGCTGTTTTGTTTTTTAATTACCCTGAAGATAATGCTACAGTCAGGCTTGGTGGAATTACCATAACAATGTCTAGTCACATTATGTACATTGGCCTGCCAATTGGTCCATAATCTTCAAGAAACCCAGTCTTTGCTTATTGAACATCTTTCTAAAAAAGTGTGCATTGCCTATATGGGTGTTGTCACAATTCAAGCTGTAAATATCTGGCTTGTTATTATATTGCAATAGCTTTGCCTCATGTCTTGTACCTGTCTCCTTTTTGGAAGCTCCTGAGTGCACAAAATAAGAAAGACATAAGGTTGGTATTTTTCAAGTATGCCTGATATCTGCTTCTAGTGCTGCCTTTTGTTAGAAACTGCCATATTGTTGAGAATTATGGATTGCTGAGAGCCTTTGAGTGCCATGGAGGAGGTAATTCAGAATTACATGAAAAAGCAAGAGCTCCTGGACCACAAGTGGGCCCACCTTCTCAAATAGTTATGTTATTATGTAGTTCTTTCTGTTTGTATTTGTTTTTCTTGTCATTTTTGCTTTTCTCTTTCTTTTCTTGTTTGTGCTCCATCTTTTTCTGTTAATTGTAAGATGGGCTATTAATAAAATTCATTCATTTATTCATTTTGTTGAAAGTAATCTTAAGATCTACTAACCTATGCCTTCAGGGTAGACAAAAACCCATGCAGCCCCTGTGGCAAGGGCTTTAACCTAATTTGTACAAATTGTCCATTGTTTAAATAAAGGGTTTTATGGAAGGGTTGGTTAAATAAACTATAATTAGAAATTTAAAGTTTTAGTACCCCTGTTTAGAGTAAAAAGTGATCAGAGGGTAACTAGCTACCAAACCCCTGGTAGTGGAATAATTGCTTCACCTGGAAGCAATTAATTTATTTAGAAAGGTCATATAAATTCATCAAGCAATGCATTTACTTTCTTCCTAGCAAAATTATACAAAAGACCAAAAATTTACTGCCAACATTTGCTAAATCAAATATATATTTTCCGTGAATTTCTTTAGCTCTTCTTCCTGTCACTTGTTTTTCATTTGTTGTTAAATTACTAAAAAGATGCAAGTTGTACTGTCAACAGTCTATCAAGTGGGTCTATATATAAATATAGAAAATTCTAAATTCTTTGTATTCAAATGTCAGTTGGTCAATTATAGTCTCAAAAGGACTGACCATGGATGCTAAAATGAGATTTTTTGCTTGATTATATTAGGAGAATTTGAAGTCATAGATCATAATAAACAGAGGCTAAAATTGTAATTAGGCTGCTTCAAAATAGAAATACCATGCAGCTTTCAAGTTGTTTTTTTTTTATCTTTAGTTTTATGTGTAAGTTTTGTTGAAGGATATCTCTGCTGTGCCAATTATAAATCTTAGGCGACTAATGTAACAGAAAGTCTAAGAGCAAAACAAGACAAATGAATGTGTCACATTTGGGTTTTGATTTCCTTTGAAGTTAGTGTTTCAGGCTTTCATAAGTCAATAATTAGTATGATACTATTGTAGTATGCTATTGTTGTAGAGGTTTTGTGCCCTGTTTTATTCCCCCAATAAGCCATTGAAGCAAGATAGAAGTTTTGAAAGATATCATCTGGTTAAAAATTCTGAAATTTATTTGTGTTATTAATATGTATATAGAAAACTGATTGAATATAACTTATCCTATCTAAAGACATAATCACTATGCAAGTTTAGAAAAGAGTAAGGGATTGAAAAATTGTGTTGTTGAATTTGGCTTTTCTGAGAATCCTACAAGCATCTTTATTTTGTTTTGCATTGTTTTTATACAAGTAAGCATTTTTTTCAGAGTTAATTGGTAAACTGGCTTTTAAAGACATGTGCATTTACCATGTGAACTGATGATATTATTAATATTGTTTCATTGCAAAATTGTGACTGAAAGCAATTATCAGAACTTTAGTACAAAAAGAAAGGGATTGAGAGAGTTCTTAGATTCTTTTAATCTTCTATCCCAAAAAAATTTGAAAATCTCCTTTTTCCAAAAACTTTCCCTTTAGTTCATTTTTGTTTGATTTACATCAAACATCTGAACTGTTATATGCAATAATGTATTTTCCATTAATTTCAAAATAGATAAGTTTTTTTTTTTAAATAAATTAATCAACTTGCTTATCCAAAAATCTTTCTATTTTTTTTTTTCTGGAAACAGTCTCTTCAACTCTATTTAGAATAAGATTTTCTTAATTTTACACTTTTCTGTAATTTTGATCCCTGTTGGGTAACAAAATTTCAGTAACTCATAAAATCTGAAAAACAAAAGACGGAGCTTAAAAGTAAAAGTTGGTAGTATTCTGAAACCATTACTGAAGGAACCAAGCATACACTTGGTCACAAAAATGTCAAGAAAATGATAATGAACTCTTAGCATCAAAGATGTAGTTAGCTGCAGTACTCACCCTTTTCCTTTCTTTTTATGCTTCAAAAATTTCAACTATGTCATAAAGCAGTGTTCACAAGAATGTCTAGGCAGAATCCCATGTCTAGACACATGTCTAGCCAGAATTCAATGTCTAGGCAACAATCATTCACAAGTAAAATTTGGTTCTAGCTAAAACTACAAATTTAGTTTCAAATTGTCATTTATAGCCAATCAAGAGAGCTTATGCAGGTAAAACTTTCAAAATTGTAATCCCTTTTTTACTGTCACCAGAAAATAGATGATATAAGTAAAACAATTGCCTTAGTGTGCTTCAATATTATGTCTGCTGTTGCATATTTGCCTAAAATAAAAAAAAAATCATGAGAGAAAACAAAAATTAAATGTCAGCTTAAAAATGTAAACATAAATGGTGAAAATAGTGGAAATTGATGCATTCTGATTGGCTGTAATTGAAATTCTAGACATTGAGTTCTAGAGTCTAAAACTCAATGTCTAGCCAAGCGCCTATTGCCTATGTCTACCCAAGCAATCTAGCCAAGCGTCTAAGTGCCAAATTTTACTTGTGAATGGTTGTTGCCTAGACATTTGGTTCAAGGCCAAAAAATTAAAATGACTCATAAAAAAAATTAATATAAGTCAAGAATCAAATTAAAAAATAGTGACTGTTTATGCAAAATATATCAGAATATTAAATATATAAATGGTTAGGTACATTCAAAAGCCCTCACAGGCAAATACCTGAAATAAACTACATCAAACATTAAATATTTGTCAAGATAATATTATTAAAATACCAAGTAAAATAAGATAAATGATATGTAATATCTCTTGGTACTAGAGGCTGAGTAAGTCAAAATCTTAAGTCCAATAATGTCCTCTCGTAAGAATTTATAATGCTTTGTACTAAAGAAAGCCATTTAGCTGTAGTTATGGCAGAATTTAACAATACAATATTGACCCCTTGCAAAAATATGTTTTTTTTTATGGACCCCTTGGAAAAATAATAACGTTATCTTTTCTGTGGTCTTTTCTGTATCCACATATAATCAAAATATATTATCTTTATGCACAACAGTGATTATAAATAGAATTATTTCTTAATTTGTAGAGCTTGTAAAAATCTAGTCAACAATTTTGGACCACAAATTACCACAGCCTAGAGTAGGGTTTAATTTAAGACAGAAAAATTTTTGCTTCTAAGTTTCACAGAATATGTCTACATTGAAAGTTTTGAGAAAGCATAATCCTTTAGCACTTCTATGTGTCAGCTATCTAATGAGACAAGGTTATTCTTATCTTCCTTGCTTCTTAGCTTTTTCACTCAGATCTGATGAAAAATTTACTTGATTATTGTTTAGGTATTGTTACTACAATAGCTAAATGTAATGCTTATTAATTTTTTTGGAAACATGGTGAATGGAGGATACTTTATTAACAAGCAAACTCTCACAACATAAACTGCCAAACTTGTTGCTTTCTGTCAGCTAGCCTACATTGTATATAAAAAAAAATTCATAAGTACAAATATAAATCCAATATAAAAACATACAGCTATGAACCCAACTAGCCTGTCAAATAAAAATAAGCACAATGAACAAAATGAATAAGAATGAGTACAGATGTACATTATAAAATCTTCCAGCAATGAACCCAACTGGCCTGTCAAATAAAAATGGAACAAACTAACTAACACTGCAATTAACAATGCAAATGACACATTAACATGATGCATTACAATTTCATTTTATTTATGATTTCAACAAAATGGCAGGAAGTTCTTTCTGTAACACTCAGTTCTTGATGTAATTAAATAAAAAAAAACAAGTTTTTTAAACTGAAAGTAAGGAGCGACATTAAAACTTAAAACGAACAGAAATTATTCCGTATATGAAAGGGGCTGTCCCCCTCCTCAACGCCTCGCTCTTTACGCTAAAGTTTTTTTATTGTTTTAAAAAATAAAGTTGTGAGACAGAGTCAAACTTTAGCGTAAAGAGCGAGGCGTTGAGGAGGGGACAGCCCCTTTCATATACGGAATAATTTCTGTTTGTTTTAAGTTTTAATGTCGCTCCTTACTTTCAGTTTAAAAAACTTGTTTTTTTTATTTTAATTTCTGATCGTTTTTAGTTAATGCAGCTTTTATTTGCATAAAAATTTTACTTTTCTTTTGCTAAATGGATGTCTTTACAAATTAACTTACGTAACTAACTTCTATATTCGTATATTTTTCTTCTGGCAAAAAAATACAAAGTTGCAGATTTTTGCAGATATGAGCTTGAAACCTATGTAATAGGGTTTTCTGATACGCTGAATCTGACGGTGTGATTTTCATTAAAATTCTTTCACTTGTAGGGGATGTTTCCCCCCTCTTTAAAAAATCGAGTAAATTTTCTCAGGCTTGTAGCCTTTGATGAGTAATACTAAACTTAATAAAATTTATATATTTAGGATCAGCATTATAAACACATTCTTTTGATACATTTATTGACATCAAAATTTTGTTTTTAAAAGTTTCGATTACTATTGAGCCGTATCGCTTGTTTTTTTATTGTTTTTTTTTTTATTACATATATGTTATTACTTATATGAAGGGGTTCTCCCCTTAGTCAATACCACGCTCTTTATGTTAAAAGTTAAAAAAAATTTTGATTCACAAACCCCTGAATCACAAAGGCCGTTTAATTAGAATAGATAGCTCTTTTGAAAGCACTAAAAAAAAAACTGTAGCGTAAAGAGCGAGGTATTGACTTGGGGGAGAACCCCCTCACATACGTTATAATTTCTGTTCGTTTTAAGTTCTAATATTCCTTCTTACATTTCAGTTGAAAAAACTTGTTTTTTTTTATTTAACTTCTGATCGTTTCTTAAATAATGCTTGGAAATCCGGCGCCCCCTTCATAGAAATGTCCCCTTACCCCAAAGAAACATCCTCCACGGAAATATTCTCCAGAGTAATCCCCTCCTCTAGCCCCCCCCCCTCCAGAAAAAATCCTTCCTGAAAATGGTTGTATACTTCCCATAACCAATAAATAATATAAAACAGGCGTAATCCCTCCTCTACTAGCCCCCCCCGCCCCCTCCGATAAGAATGCGGATTTCCTTCAGTATTAAAATGCTGTATACTTCCCAATAACCAATAAATAACTTCCTTGGCCATGGCAAGTCCGGCGCCCCCTTCATGGCAATTTCCCTTCCCCCATGAAAACTTCCTTCCATGGAAAGATCCTTCCATATAGCCCCCGACCCTCTCCTTCCCCCACCTACCAGAAAAAATCTCCTCTGAAAAAGTCTGTATACTTCCCAATAACCAATACTATATGTTAACATTGAGTAAAGTTCATAACTTTCAGCCCTCCCCCTGGGGACTTTGGGGGATCAAGTCATCCTAAAAGACATTTTTATCATATTTTCGACCATGCTGAACAAAATGGCTATCTCAAAATTTTGATCGGGTGACTTTGGGAAAAAAATGAGCGTGGGAGGGGCCTAGTTGCCCTCCATTTTTTTTTGGTCACTTAAAAAGGGCACTAGAACTTTTAATTTCCGTTCCAATGAGCCCTCCCACGATATTCTAGGACCACTGGGTCGATACGATCACCCCTGGAAAAAAAAAAAAAAAAAAAAAAAAAAAAAACAAATAAACACGCATCCGTGATCTTTCTTCTGGCAAAAAATAGAAAATTCCACATTTTTTGTAGATAAGAGCTTGAAACCTCTACAGTAGGGTTCTCTGATACGCTGAATATGATGGTGTGATTTTCATTAAGGTTCTATAACTTTTAGGGGTCTTTCCCCCTTTTTTCGAAAATCAGCCAAATTTTCACAGGCGCGTAACTTTTTGATGGGTAGCACTAAACTTGATGAAAGTTCTATATTTGAAATCAGCACTGAAATCTGATTCTTTTGATATATCTATTGGTATCAAAACCCGTTTTCTAGAGTTTCGGTTACCATTGAGCCGGGTCGCTCCTTACTTACAGTTTGTTACCACAAACTGTTTGATAGGATTTAGAACTGGGTTTTTTGTGCTTTTGATTGAAATCAACGGGTTTTTTGGAGGGCAATAAGGGGCTGGAATTATACATTGGAAGAGTGGATTACAATGTAGATTATTCCCAAAATTAGTACAGAGAGTAACACATTAAGCTGCCTAGGTAGGGAGGTGGAATTCCTTTATAAGGAGAATGTAAGGTACTTTGCCCTGACCATAAATAATTCTCAGGGCTCTCTTATGGATAATTCCTGGCCTATCAGACGGATCCACCATAAGGCCAAAATGCCACACTGGGCAAGCATGCTTGAGCAGTGGATGAATAAAAGATATGTGAAGCTGGAGGATATGTCCTTTTGGGCATGAAAATTGAGCAAATAGCTTAAGGAGAGACAGATATGCACTAGCCTCTCTGGAGAACTGGCTGGTCTACATGTTACAATGACTAGGCATGAGTCTATAGTTAGTAGCTTAACTCCAATAGTCTTCTGTGATGCATACTAAGAGTAAATTGGCTAATTTTGGTTTAAGAATCTTTGCAAATTATGAAAGCATGTTATTCAATTTTCATAAATACATAATTATTATCAAGCTATATTTATAAACTGAAATTGAATGTCAAAGCTTTGAAAGACCTATACATGCATCAAGTTGCTCTTTAGTTTCTACTTGCTGAGAACTTTTCCTAATTTTTACCTTTAATGCCAAAAATGCCTGTGATTTGGAGTATTTATTTATGTGTTGCATTCTATTTCAGTGAGTTTGTATTATTTAAGGATTTAGTCATTATTTCGGAAATGGGGGAGACAGAATTTTGTTTGAAGTGGAACAACTACTTGGATGTATTTCATGGAGCTTTTTTTTATCTATATTGAATAATGAGCACTTCACAGATGTCATTCTATCATGTGAGAGTCAAAGCATCAATTGTCACAGATTTGTTCTCTCATGTTGTAGTTCCTACTTTAAAACACTGCTTCTTGGGATTTCACACTCTCCATCCTATCATTATTCTAAAGGATGTGAATTTCATGATCTGCTATCTTTGATAAGATTTATGTATACAGGTGAAGTGACTGTTCCACAAGCTCAAACTAATTCATTAATAAAAGTGGCTGAAATGCTTAAAGTTAAAGGTCTTGCTTATCCTGATGAGATAGTTAACCAGACACATAAACTTAGTTATCTCTTTGAAAATACTCAAATGACTCAACCTGCTGCAAAGAGAAACAGAGTTGATACAACCTCAGAAAACAACTCCTTGGCTGAAGATTCTTCTGGTAATCTAGAGCCTCCTGTTGCAGATGCCTCAAATGATAAGTTGATATAAACTATTCTGCTGAAACTAGTTCCTCTGTTTACAAAACAGATATTGCTGAATGCAACTCACTGGTAAGTTTTTCTTTTTTTATTGAAGTTTACTTTATTCAGAGTCAAGTGATCAAAGAGTGGATATGTATCTAATTTTATTTCAATTTCAGAAAGGAACTAGGTTAAAGTCAACTGAGCTGTGATAAGTTTGAAATATTTTCTCCTTTAAAGATTGTTTTTAGTTCAGTAACTTATTATATTCTATAGTTCACAGGTGTGGCCTTCGTTCAGTCCTGTTAGAAATCTACCAGAACATCTCTCTACCACATAGAGGAAAATTCCAAGTAAACTGTATTTTTATGTCACTGTTTCCCTTTTTGTATAAGATGAGACAGGGTCTTTACCTTGTTTGTTTACAAAAGTTCCTGGCCATATGTATCTCTTTCTGTCCTATTTTTTTGTATTTTTAGAAGTTTTTTAGATTTACACCCTTGAACTTGCTTAGATAAGAATTTAGCTAACTTACTTATTCATTTCTTTTTGGTAGATGTGTTCTCGCCTGCGTATGCAGCCTGTCCCAAGCCAGGATAAAGAGGGAGGGTTGGGCTGTGGGCTTGCAACCCACACCCGGGACCTCAAGGGCCTGCCCCCAGGGGAAATCCTAACTGCAACCGAAACATCAATTTTGAGCCTTGGATTTTCGAACCCCCTTTTGATGATGACCTCTGCATGCCCACGGACAAGATTTATGAATGCAGAACAACACCTCAAATTTGGTTTCTGGAATGTCCGCTCAATGTCTCAAGACTCTAAGACTGAACAAGTGCTAAGAGCACTGGAAGATTACCACCTCGACCTTCTGGCTCTGTCAGAAGTTTGATGGCTAGGATCTGGATCAAATAAACTGAATGGAGATGTGACCATTATACACAGTGGATCGCAGCAAAAGCGTGAATACGGAGTAACCCTAATGATGACAAAACAGACTTCCCAAGCTCTACTATAGTGGACACTGGTGTCACCTAGAATCCTGAAAGCCCACTTCATCGGCGCGCATGCAAAACACAGTAATAGTATGCTACGCACCCTCCAATGACGCCACCAACGAAGCAAAAGACGAATTTTACAGAGCTCTCAACTCCGTGGCAAACGACATACCACGGCATGACATAGCCTGTTTTCTAGGAGACTTTTAACGCGAAAGTAGGGAATGACTGATTGTTTTGCCCAGAGGTTCTCGGCGAGCATGGCCTGGGCCAGCGAAACGAAAACGGAGAACTACTTATTGACTTCGCGCTCCTTAACGACCTAGTAACCGGAGGTACCCTATTTTCTCACCGGAATGTACACAAATATTCTTGGATATCTCCCGATGGCCACACCCAAAATCAGATTGACCATTGTCTTTGGAGCGGGAAGAGGAGATCAAGCCTGCTTGATATAAGAGGATTTAGAGGAGCTGACGTTGGCTCAGATCATAATCTGATGGCAGCAAAAATCCACCTCAAATTGAAAAGAAATAGAAACGCAAATAAGGGTCCCTTAAACCCAGTGTTTGACTCGGAGAAAAACTGAGGTTGAGAGAATTCAACCAAGCCTTTAAACTAGAGATGTGGAATAGATTTGAAGCCTTGTCTTTACTAGATGATGCTGATAGCAATCAATACTGGGAAAGCATAAAGTTGTGCTTTCACGATGCCGCGAAAGCCACCATTGGGTACCGCAAGAGCCCAAAAGACCAGTGGCTATCATACCAAACATGAGAACTCATAGAGACAAGGAAAAAAGTAAAAGCATCACTTATCCAAAGAAAAACCCCGACCAACAGATCCTCAGAAACGATGAATACAGAGCTGAGATTCGAACCCCGCTGTTTAATAATATTATTAATGGTTTGGATTTTTAATAAATTACAGGACATTTTTCAGTTCAGATAAAATTAAGTCAAAGGTTATTGTGTAGCAGTTGTTTTTTTGTTGTTGTTTTTTTTTTTGTTGATTTTTCTCGCATTGTGTTTATATTTTTGAGATATGGTTGTATTTTTTTTTTCCTTCCCTGATTTGTTTTGTGTGGATTTTGTGACTGATACGAGGTCCTCTACAGGCTATGCTTCTTGGGACCTCTAGCGCTTAAGTGTATTTATGTATTTATTGTAGTATTTAATAAATTGAATTGAATTAAAAATGAAAATAGTCTTGATTTTAAAATTTACAGGAAACCAACAAATAACAATAGATTTTTGTCTTATAGTTCCAGTCACACGCTCGCCAAGTAAAAATTGGTTTGATCATTTCTTTAACTGACCGGATATTTTTGTTTTTGCTCTCCAAAATTTTTTTTGAGGAGGAGTTGTCTTTTCTAAAGAAAATACTAATAAGCAACATGTATCCAGAGTGGCTAATTAACCAGACTTTTTCAAAAAGAAGAAAAGGTTTTCTAGAGATTTCTAAGGATGTCTTGGAGACAACTCGGGAGAAGGATGTTGTTTGTTCCTTACCATATGTACCCGGGCTAAGTGAAAAACTTAAAAGAATTTTTGCAGAGTAATGGTCTAGAGAGTAGCTTTAAAGAGTAATAATACTTTGGGTAGTTTTCTAGATTCTGGGAAGGATCTAACTTCATTGTGGTAACAAAGTGGGTTTTATCAGTTCCCATGTACTTGCAGAAGCTCATATGTGAGATGTACTGACCAGAGTTTGGAAATGAGATTATTACAACATAAAGACTCTATTTCTGTGGCTTTAAAGCAAGATTCTAAGTCTGAAGATTTTACTTCAGCCTTTTCAGAACATATTTTCAATTTTCCAGACCATTTTATTTTGTTCGAGAATGTCTCTTTGATTTCTAGGAATTGGGGTTTAAAGCAAAATTTTTGTGAAACTCTAGAAATAAAGAAAATCTTATTCAAGAATATTGCTTTGCATCAGGATACAGGTGAATTTGGGCTGAAAACTATCTATGATAATTTATTAAAATCTGACATATAAAATCTGACTAGCAATTAATATCATTATACATCAAATATTCAGTTTAATTTATTAGTTCTTTCTAAAGTTGTTCAAGATAAATATAGTTTCACTACAAACAAGAGTTTGGATACTGCCCCAAGGCCGTATCCAGGGGGGGGGGGGGGGTACCCGGTTTGACCCTCCCCCCCGCCGAAATTTTTGACCGAGTCGAAAATAAGTGGAAAATTAGTAAAACCTAGGTAAAAATTAGTAAAATTAGTCGAAAACTGAGTCAAAAATTAGTAAAACCCACCCGAAAAAAAAATCCTGGATCTGCCCTTGTACTGCCCCCCCTTACTTAAGTGTAAATAAAAAACCAAAAGCCTACCGTGTCATTGGAAATTCACTGAAAACAATTATATTACAAATATCTTCTTTTCCAGTTCTTACAGCACTGAAAATAAAAATAAAATTAGAGTGAAATCAATTCTTGAAGTGATGGATCTTTCAACAACCATATCATTATATATCAAATATTCAATTTGATGTTGTTTATACTTTCCAAGACTGTTCAAGATGCATATAGTTTTCAGTAAAGCACCAATGACACAGTAGGTCTTAGACTTTTACAGTGAGAGAAGGAGGTGATACCCAAACTCTTGTTTGTAGTGATTTTTTGTTTGTTTCAAGCTTGATTGGCATATACAATTTAAGTTTCACTCGTTTTAAGATTTATTTATTCATTTGCATTAATATCTATTGTATGTTTGTTTGCATTGATTGTTTATTTTTATTGTTTGCATTGAAGTTTATACAACCATACCTTCCATAAAAACCATATATGCCCCCAGGGCATAACTTACAACGCCTACCCTCGGGCCCTGGGAGGCTTTGTCAACACTGGAGTTTGGTTATCTGAACTTTGAACTATTTTTAACAAAATGTCTATCTCAAAAATTATATCTGATGCATTTAGGGCGTGGAGGGGGGGGGGTTAGTTGTCCCCCAATCTCTTTTGACTCTTAAAAAGTGAACAAGAACTTTGATTTAGTTTATAGGAACTTTTTTGCTTTATTACATTTGAAGGATTTGGAGTCACAGATTACAATAAACTGAAGCTAAAATTGTAATTAGGCTGCTTAAAAACAAATAATAATGTGCAGTATTCAGTTTTTTTCTATAAATCTTGAGTTTTTAGTACAAATGGGATTGAAGGATGTCTCTGCTGTGCTAATTGTAAATCTTAGGCTGCTAATATAACAAAAAGTCTAAAGCAAAACGGATCAATAAATGTGTCTCATTTGAGGTTTTATTTCCATTGTAGTTTATATTCCAGACCCTTACAAGTCAAAAATTAGTATTGCACTATTGTTGTTTGTTATTGTTGTAGATGTGTTTTACAAGTGTTTGTGTCCTTTTTGAATTTTTTCCAGTAAGTCATGGATGCAAGATAGAAGTTTTGAAAGAGATCATTGAGTTAAATTTGTTTGTGTTAATGGAAATATAGAAAACTAATTGATTTTAACTTAACCAATCTAAAGCCACTCTCATTGGCAAATATGTGCAAGCTTAGGATCATGCTGAAAAATTGTATTGTTTGAATTTGGCTATTCTCTGAATCCTAAGATTATCTTTCTTTTGTTTCGCATTGCATTTGTACAAGTAAGCATTTCTTTTTTTAGAGATAATTGGTCAACTTGCATTGCCACCCATAAGCTGAATTTTAGGGGGGGGGGCTTAGCTGGTCTAATTGGCACTTCCAATGCTGTATAATATACATCTCAAAACAAAAATATAAAATACAAGGCAGCATCATTTAGCCAGGGGGGATGCAGCCCCCCCCCCCCCACGTGTCAACTTGCTTTTATAAACCTAATGATTCACCATTTAAACAGAAAATATTGCTTCACTACAAAATTGTGTCAGAAAGCAATTATCAGACTTGGTACACAAAGGAAGATATTGAGAGTGTTGTTCTATTCCTGTAATGTTTGATCACAATCATCTTACTACAAAAATCTTGCCTTTATTTCCAGTTTGCTTTATTTAGACCAAAAGTCTCGCCTGTTATTCCCAGTAATGTTTTCCCCATTAATTTCAAAATCAATAAGTCTAAAAAAAAGTAAAACTACTATAAACTTGTTGATCCAAAAATCTTTCGATTTTCTCTCAAAACAGCCTCTTCAACTATATTTGCAATAAGATTTTCTTGATTTTACACTTTTCTGGCATTTTGATTCAATAACTCTGAAAGAGCCTATGTACAGGCATTAGCACAGAAAAAGAGTCTGAATATCCAACAGGGTATATAAGTGGTCATAGAAATGTCAAGTAAATGGTAACATATTTTTATCATCAAAGCTGTAGTTAGCTGTGCTACTCACTCCTTTCCCTTCTTTTTATGCTTCAAAAAAATTTACACTATTTCATAACAGAACAGAAAACAGCTGCCATGCACACATTTAGCATATTTCAAATATTAAGCAAATAATGTGCTATGCTGAAAATTTATAATGCTTTATACTGAAAAAAGCTATTTTGCTGTATTGATTGCAAAGTTTAGCAGTGGAATCTGAACTCATTGCAAGAATATGGGTGTTTTAAACTCATCATTTCCTGTTGAGAAATAATAATCCGATCTTTTCTAAAGCCTTTTTTTTTGCTATTTCCACATATGCTCAGAATATATTTATCTTTATGCACATCCATGATTATAAAATAGAATCATGTCTTGATTTGTTCTTGTTAAAATTCAGCCAACTGTTTTGGACCACAAATGACCACAGCCCAGAGTATGGTTGAATTCCAGACTAACACTCTTCTAAATTCAAAATTTTGCTGATTGAGAAATTATAATCCTTTAGCACTTCTGTGTGTCAGCTATCTAATAAGACAACCTTCTTTTCTGATTAATTAAATGATCAAAAATGTAATTATAAAGCTTCTCAGCTTTTTCAATAAAATCTGGTGAAAATTGCTTGATTATTGTTTAGGAGTTTTCTAAAAGGGATAAAATTTAATATGATTAAAATGTTTAGGAAATGTGGTTGGCCATCATATTAAAATGACTGGACATGAGTCTATAGTTAGCAAGTTCAATCTAAGCATGTTCAGTGGTGTATTCAAAAAGTAAATTGCTAATGTTGATTTCAGAAATCTAGCAAATTATGAAAGCATGCTTTTCAATATTCATAGAGATAGAATTATTAGTTATCAAGCTAGAATATTTACAAATTGAATTGGAATGAAAGCTTTAAAAGACAAATATATGCGTTAAGGTGTTCCATAATTCTGACTGTAGAGCACTTTCTTAATTTTCATCTTCAGTATCTATAATTCCTGCGATTTGGAATACTTGTTTATATATTTCATTCTATTTCAGTGAGTTTGTGTTATTCAAGTATTTAGTCACTGTTTCTGAAATGGAAAAAGAGAAGTTTGTTTGAAGTGGGACAACTACCTAGATGTATTTCATGGAGATTTTTTATCTTTATTAAACATTAACCACTTCACAGATGTAACCCTATTATGTGACAGTCAATAGCATCAAATGTCACAGACTTGTTCTCTCATCTTCTAGTTCCTTCTTTGAAACACTGCTTCTTGGATTTCACATTCCCATCCTATTATTATTCTAGAGGATGTGAAATTTCATGATCTGCAAGCTTTGGTGAAATTTATGTATACAGGTGAAGTGACTGTTCCAAAACCTCAAACTAGTTCATTAATAAAAGTGGCTGAAATGCTTAAAGTTAAAGGTCTTGCTTATCCTGGGTGTGATAGCTAGCCAGATACAGAAACCTATCTCTCTCTCTCTCAAAACACTCTAATGGCTCAACCTGCTGTAAGGGAAACAACGTTGATACAACCTCAGAAAACAGCTTCTTGCCTGAAGATTTTTCCAGTAATCTAGAACCTCCTTTGGGAGATACCTCAAATGGTAACTTGGTTAACTATCCTGCTGAAACTAGTTCCTCTGTTTATCCAACAGATATTGCTGCATGCAACTCACTTGTAAGGTTTTTTTTTATTAAAGTTTACTTAACTCAAAATCATGTTGATTAATGGATGGTTATGTAGTTAATTTTATTTCAATTTCAAGAAGGCACTAGGTTAAAGTCAAAAGGTAACATGATAGGCTACTTTTGTAATACCTAGACAGTAGAATCTCATTTTCCACCTGAAAAATAGCCTACTTTTGGTTAGAAATCTATTTAACTAACATTCAAAATTACAAAGCACAAAGTCTGATTTTTCTATTAAGATTTTCTTCCTTGATCTGACATTTCTTTTACCTTAATTACCTTAATTCGCACTTCGGAGCAAATTAAGGTCCATACTGGATCTGTTGTGCTCCGGGTCAAATGATGGCAAAAATTCGTCACTGTGTAAGGGCCCAGTGACACGCCATAGGAGAGGTCTGCTGGAGAGATGCAATTTAAGCCCACTCGTTAGCGGTGGCCACGAGGTAGGTATGGCCCGTAAGACCATTCTCAGTGGTATAGAGCTGACACCGCCGCACAACAGCAACTTCGGATCGAGTATGCGAGATGGTTGGGTATGACAAGCGGCATCAGCCTCCTAGCAAGACACTCATTATGATAAAGTTGGCATCAGTCAGTAGTTGAGTGGGACGGACAGTCCCACTCATATTTCCATGGCTTGTTATTCCATTCCTTGTCAAGTCTGGACTTGAAGGACGCAGCCGTAGGTGCAGTCGCCGTTTCAGCTTGAAGGCTATTCCAATCGTTGACAAACACGCTCGGAAAAGAAGTGTTGCCGCGTTCGTGTTTAACAAACGTTTTTGACAGCTTATGTGAGTGTCCTATTGTCTGGTGCTGACTTGAATGTTTGGTAAAGAGGGGGTTTATTTGGTTGTGCGTTATACTTGTAGGTCAGCATCATATCACCACGGCGGCGTCTGAAGACGAGTGTTGGCAGCTGCATGCGTTCCAGTCTCTTGTTGTATGGGAGATCTCGTAGGCCAGCTATGCATTTCGTGGCACGTCTCTGAACTCCTTCGATTAGACTGGTGTCATTCTTATAAGAAGGGGAGGTGAGAGACACGTACCAAAATCCAAAACGGGTTTAACTGTAGCCTTATAGAGCCTTAAAAAAGACTGTACGGGATCGGCTGGTTATAGTGCGTTTTGAGGAGACCAAGGCTTGAATTTGCTTTTGAAACTGCTTGTTGCCAGTGGCCGTGGAACTTCAGTTTTTTCTCACATTCTGATTTTGTTTAGTTCAAAGTGCCAATAAGCTATCCTAGTGATCCTTGATTTTTGCCAAAACTGCTTAAATTTAATGTTTTCCTCTTACAAGACAATGATAGAGGAGTTCAATAATATATGAATCAAAGTCCTTAGACCATTGATTTGAACAGAATGAACACTTTATGTTTGAAAAATGGTCTGAGATGTAAGATATAAGATGAAGATGTGAGGGTTTCTCAGCTTTGCTGAGAAAAAAAAACCTCTTCTAAACTTACTGATTATTTAAAAAAAAAAAAAAACTATAGATATTCCATTTTCGGCTGAGCCTATACACCTTGACCACTTATGCTATACCACACATTAGGTTTAAGTGAAGAAAATTTCTTCAATGTTTTTTCACAATAAGATAAACTGATGTCTGCTCGAAATAGGTAGTGCCAAACATCTGTATGCATGATTTTGTTTAAACTTTTTGAAGAAAATAAAGAAGTCCTTGTTCAAACACTTGTTCGGAAAAAACAAATCCAAGATTATAAAAAATGCCCCCTAGCCCCTAGGCTCCTGATTTTTCAATTGGGCAAACCTTGATGAGTTTGCAATGTAAACTCTGTTAGAGACTGTTTTCAGTTTAGAATTTATCATATGCTATAGTTGACAGATGGGTCTTTGTCCCGACCTGCTAGAAATCTACCTGAAGATCTTTCTTCCACATAGGTTAGAATTCCACGTAGACTGCATTTTCAGGTCATCTTTCCACTTTTTTATTTAAGGTGGGAACAGGGCCTTAACTTTTGTTATTTACAAGGCTCCTGGTCATATGCAACTTTCTTTTATTTTTAAAAGCTTTTCAATGCCACACCCTTGAACATGCTAAGATAAGGATTAGGCTAAATTACCTATTCGTTTCTTTGTGGCAGATTGTGTTCTGTCATATCAAGTATTTCTCTGGAATAACTATCTTCATCCATGGTGATTAATTTGAAAAAGGCATTCATATAAAATATTTTGCAATAAAACTGCTGAGTCATCAAAATGTGTCTGTGTTTCTTCACTTTTTTTGTTTCAAAAGGCTCCTGACGATGTGTATGTTCTTTTGTCCTCTTTTTTGTATTTTTAAAAGCTTTTTAGTTTTCACCTTCTTGAACATGCTAAGACGAAAATTTGGCTATCTTACCCATTCATTTCTTTGTGGTAGATGTGTCCTGGCAAATTTGGCAACTTCTCTGAAATAACTATATTCATCCACAGTAATAAATTTAAAATAGATATTTACATTATTTATTTTGTAATAAAACTGCTGAGCTATCAGAATGCATCTGTATTATTATGAACAGGAT
Source organism: Artemia sinica (assembly GCA_027921565.1). Classification (NCBI taxonomy): domain Eukaryota; kingdom Metazoa; phylum Arthropoda; class Branchiopoda; order Anostraca; family Artemiidae; genus Artemia; species Artemia sinica. Next base: position 4,473,924 of record JAPEVW010000022.1, read on the forward strand.
CAAGTAAAGTCAATAGAAAAAAAAAAAAGCTATTTCTCATGATGTTTGACAGTTTTTTCTATCAGTTCATAAAATACCTACTTTTGATGGTAGATAAATCTTGTCCTTATCTTTATATTGACGCTTTAATAAAATTCGTTTTTTTTTTATTTTTTTTTTTTTTTTTTTTTTTTAGCAAGTCAAAGATGAATTTGCTGTAGGTATTGACAAAGGGGGGAACAATAGTTCTGATCTGTTTGTAGATGATGACGAACATTTTGATTATGGCAGTGAAACAGTAAGCATTTGTTTTCCTTTATTACTTTTTAGCCTTTTTCAAAGAACATGATTGATCATATCTTTTTATTTTGAAATAGGTCTTTCTCTTTTTGGCTAATTGGTAATACTCTATCTGTCGTAAAATCTGCAATAAGAATAGTTGAAATTAACTTTATCAGTTTATGTTCACTAAAAATAAATGCCCTGTTTAAACCTCAAATAGAGGCTTTTCATCCAACTCAAGCTTGGGATTAAAACAATGTCCAGTTTGCGAAACTTGTGGCTTTTTTCTCAACTTTAGTTGTTTTGTTATTTTTCTTTGTAATAAGAATTATATTCTACTTACTTAAAAAGAAGAAATGACATTTTTTTTTTTACAAAATAGATATTTAGTGAAAAGGTATTTAGCCGTAGCTGCAAATAATTATGGTTGCTGTAGTAGCCGATACCAGCAGGCTTTCCCAGTAGACAAAGTTAATATAATTTGAAAAATATCAGTTGCCCACTCGCCTGCAAGTCCTGTGGACATAGTAAATTTTTGAATCATATTTTGGTCTCCAATCAAGTCTTTAATCAGTTTGACCAAGTCACTGACTGCACTAGCTGCAACCTAGTAGGGAGCAAACCACAGCCCATAACAAATACAAATTAATAAACGTGTTTTAAATATAATGACAAGTTAGAAAATATTTCTACTTTTAGGTGATTCGGTCATGATATTTATTATCTTAATCAGTCTTAATACTAAAATGGTATTTCGAAACAAACTTCTTTTCAAACAGTAGCCTAAAACCCCTAAAACATGGCGTTGGATTGAAACAAAAAATACACTATAGAAATCAGAAATCATCTATTTAAAGACAGCTTTCATAGTCATAGATACAAATCACAAACTAAATGTCACTGTCATTTACAAACCTAGTCCTAAGGTATTTTGTTATAGACACTGATAAAAACGGCACAAATGAATTGTTAAATTGATTAGTTTTTCTGCAAGGCACTGGCACTAATTTGTGGTTCTTTCTGGTATTAACTACTGAGTTGGCAGCAGGGAGTAGAAAATGTCCGTGCTTTGGGCTAGCAAGGAGAAATTGCCCGAAAAAAAAAATTATAAAGGAATTTCAAAAAACAGTCTGAAAATGGCGTAAGGTCGAAACAACTATCTATAACAGAGGTTCTCATCATTTTTCTCTCACATTCGACAAGCCTAAGTATTATGGTCAATCCTCAAAAAAGTTAAATTTTTATGCTTGGACATATAGATTAAAATCTTGAAAGGTAATTGACTTCAGATAGACATCCTTGTCATAAGTGTCGTAGCGCTGCCTAAGTAAAGAGTAAAGTACGTTCTCTGCAGTCTTTTCCAGTCCAATTTGTTTGTAACAAGTCGTAGAAACTTTGGAAGGGAATCATTCGATTGGAAATTGAAAGTCGCTAGCAACTGCTAGTCACTGCGGGTGCTACTGCTTGATGCTGTAACTGCTTGCATCTCTGACTCCTTTGTGACTCTGACTTGTTGCGACTGGGATTTCTTGTGATTGTCACTATTTGCGACTGGACCTACTGCTTCTTTCCATTGCCACAATGAATATTCGTGACTTTGACTACTTGTGGCCGAAACTACTAATGACTTCCACTGTTTACGTCTCCGCCACTATTTATGATTTGGTCTAATTTTGACTGGGGTTGCTATAACCTGAGACTCCTACTAATTCGATTGAGACCGTGATTACTAATGACTATGACTGTAACTGATTGTGATCGAGGATGTTACTATTTACAACTGTGACGGCGACTACTTGCGACTGCGGTTTATTCTATGTGTGACTGAAGCTATTACCATTGGTACTGCTATTACTGCGCCTAAATATATTGAACTAAATCAAAGGAGTTTAAGGAATCCTAGTTGTCAAAATTTTGAAGATGCAATAACTCTGGAACAGAATATAGAGCATTAAGTTAAAACTTTCAGGGAGAGTCCAGGAAAATATACAGGCAATTTAAAAGGAACTATTACACATCCAAATTGTCAAAAGAGTGTCTGTGCAGTGTTCCAGGAACAGTTGAGGGTATTACGTTAGAATGTAATACCCTCTATTTATTACCCTGTATTTAGGTGAACTAAATATAACGATACATATTGCATTGGTGTAATGGTAGTTATTATCCGGCTAAGTGCAGTAATTTTAATTGTTCCAGGGCATGGTGAGGAAGATATTGACCTAAATCAAAGGAACTATATCCGTCTAGATTGTTAAAGGGTATATCTGCAATATCTCAGGAATGGATAAGGGTATTAAGTCAGAGCTTCAAGGGAATGTTGAACAGGAGAATGAATTAAATTAAAGACACTGTATGCATCCAGGTTGGCAAAAAGACGTAGATATTTTCGAAACGGCTGAGAGTATCAAGTTGATTTTTCGGGGATCGTTAAGTGGGATTTAGAACTAATCATGAAGACACTATTTGCATCCAAGATTGTCTAAAGTATGAGTCCACGATCATTGGTACGTGCATGAGGGCAGAAGGGGCCTTGGCCCCACTGGAAATCTGGGACTATAAAGTAATTTTGTGGAAACCAAAAAAACATGAGAACCTTAATCTTCGTTGCATTAATCAAAGAACCAGCTTTTTATTCCGAAATATGTATTTGTTTCAAGTTTGAAGTAAACATCCTTCAGTTATTTGTGCATAAGATAGTTCGTATATTTATAGAAAAAGAAGGAAAACAACTTAGAAAGGGGGTAATCCCGATGAAAATACACCGTCAAATTGAGCAAGCCTGAATACCGTTGAGCCATTGTAATAAGAAATGTTTAATATTTTATTTTCTCCCAGAACGTTTATATTTTTTTTGCGTTTCATTATTTTTTTTTTTCACCAGGAGTGACTGTATTGACCCAGTTAATTAAATTAAATTAATAATCAATATTACTCAGTAATGTTTAACAATTAGTCTTTCTTAATAACGCCCAATACTAGAAATTCTTATTTGATTTTCTTAATCTTAGTTCCAATGCTTCACTTTGAACCATCTACTTGGAAAATCTTTACTTTTTATAATTACAGAGTCTGAAAGAGTTAAATGTATTGGTGTTTGATAAGCCATTAAAAAAAATTAAAAGATTTTTTAACAATTTTTTTAACAAAAATAATTAACAATACCGACATTAAAAAATGTCGGTATTGTTAAATAAAGTCCATTCAACATTTCGGTGTACAATTGAACTGAATGTTAGGATTTCCTATCTTATCTTTCACGTGGCTACTGTTTTTTGTCTATCTTTTGTAATTACTTTACTTTTTCCATTTTTTTATACTTTTCTCATACTTTATATACTTTTTTATACTTACACACTTTTTTCATTACCTTGCAAAAAAATTCTTTAAGCCTTTCAACCCATCAAAAACCAGACAAGAGAGCATTGAAATATTGACCCTTTTTCCATGGGGTAAAATAGGATTAAAAAAAAAAAAAAAAAAAAAAACAAGAGTAGGGAGCAAATTTAAAAATTAAAATGAACTCGAATTATTCTGTATATAAGGGGACTGCCCCCTCCTCAACTCCTTCCTCATTAAGCTAAAAATTTTTAGTGCTTTGAAAAACCTTCTCTTTCCAATCCAATGGCTTTTGTGTTTCAGTAAATAGCTCCTTCAGGAGACAGCTCCTTCATATAAAGAATAATTTCTGTTCCTCATAAGTTTCAAAGCTGCTCCTTGATTTCAGTTGAAAAACTAGTATTTAAAAGATTTAATTTCTGACTGTTCTCCAAATCATGCTCAAGTCTAACCAAAATATAATGGGATGCTGATCCTTAAATGCTTGTTTTATTGCTTTTAAAATGGATATGTCAATAGTTGTAAATGGATTAGTACCGTCCTACTTCTTCGATTTTTCTGCTTAAGGATTGAAATGTTGGATTGCAATTTAAATTTTGAATATGCTGTCAAAATTTGCAAAGATTAGTTTTTTTGTTCATGGATGAAAATTCTGTCTTCCAATACATTGACATATTTTAAATAAATAGAAAAGAGAAATATTACTAATGAAAATTGCTGAAAACAAAGTTACTAGTAGTATCGGCCCTCTCCCCCCAAAGAAATTTTCTTGTGGGGCTCCTGACCCGCCTTGCCTTTTCCGCCTCTGTGCCGCTTGGCATGGGAATAATTTTATGCTACATAGAAAAATATTTTAGATAATTCCTACTCCCCCCACCATAATCTTTTTATATTTGTCTGAACGCTCATTTAGGGTTAGCAGTTTAGGTATTAAAATGTGTTTTTTAGGCGTTTGTCCCCACCCTGCCTACAAAATGACTCCCCCACCTTGACAATAGCTGATACGTAAGTAAACATCAACAAACGCAATTTTAGAAAATATAAAGTGGATTAACTTACTTAAATCCTGTAGGCTACTGCCACCATTTGGCACTACTGTCTCTGTAACTTGGAATAATAAAACATAGTTGTTTTGGTACTTTTAAATCAATTAGATTCTCATAATTTTTAATTGATTGCAAAATGATATTGGGCAACGTCGCAGATTGGTGTCACAAAATGAAGAAAACAATACTTTCTCATGACACAATATTTATGGTCACTGAAAAGGAGCTTTTGATTTACGTTTGAATAAGCTCCCAACTTTTTAGGACCTCTAATTTGGTACAAATATCCCAGAAAAAAAAAAGCAAAACAAATAAACATACATCCAGGATCTTGCTTCTAGAAAAAACTGAAAAAATTCCACATTTTGTATAGTGCAGCTTGAAACCTCTACGGCAGGGTTCTTTGATATGATGAATCTAATAAAGCGATTTTCGCTAAGATTGCTTGCTCCTACGATCACCCCTTGGAATAAAATAAAACAAAGTAAACATGCATCCAAATCTCTCTGCTGAAAAAACTATATAAATTTCATATTTTGTAGATTAGAGATTGAAACCTCTACGCTAGGGTTCTCTTACATGATGAATCTAACAAAGGAGCGATTTTCACCAAGACCGCTTCCTTATTTTTGGAGCTGTAGATTTGTGACTTTTGGTAGGTAACAATAAACTGAATGGATTTTTGAAATTTAGACTTAGCATAAAAAGCCATTCTGTTGATGTTTGTCATCAAAATTCTGTTTTTAGTTTTGGTGAATAATGGTCCGAGTTGCCCCTTGCTTGCAGTTCGTTATAATGGACTATTTGATGAGATTCCCTTTTGATAAACAATTTTATTTGAACCTATTTATTTTATTCGGAGAACTATTGTTTTTAAAAAAGGGTCAATTTGACAGCTGAATTGTAAGTTTGAATTTAGTTTTTTTTTCTTTCGATATTATATATTTTTTTTTCAAATATCTGAAGACGTAAGTGATTTCAGTTCACAGCGGAAAATAAACCTGTTATGAAAGGTATATTTTACATGGCCATTTAAAATCTGTGCGTGCCATTAGAAATCTGAAGATCTCGACAAAACACCACTTTAGGGGCTTTTGAGATCTTAGAAATCTATTGATCCAGGGAATATAAATGAAACTTCCAGAAATTAATTAGAGCCTAAAATATCCCCTTGGAAGCCATTTTTAAGTTCATATCTACCTCTTCTGTAGTCTGTTCTAAGGCTTAGGAAATTGCAAGACTAGTCTACACCTGTTGTGATCTCGGGAAACAATGAATCTTTCCATAATTTTGGTTTGAGTCTGATTTTCTTTTACTCTAGGGTTAGAACATACTGGATTAAGATTAACGCATAATATTTAAATATGTTATTGATTAAATGGATTGATCTCTTTAACAGGAATCCTCACCGTTTCAAATCTGCTAAGTTTCGTTTCATTATGCATGCAAATTTAGTCATTGTTTTTATTTCTGAGTTCTGAGTTCTTTATTTAACAATATTAAATAAAAAAAAACAAGTTTTTTAAACTGATAGTAAGGAGCGACATTAAAACTTTAAACGAACAGAAATTATTCCGTATATGGAAGGGGCTTTCCCCTCCTCAACGCCTCGCTCTTTACGCTAAAGTTTTTTATTGTTTTAAAAATAAAGTTTTGAGACAGAGTCAAACTTTAGCGTAAAGAGCGAGGCGTTGAGGAGGGAAAGCCCTTCCATATACGGAATAATTTCTGTTCGTTTTAAGTTTTAATGTCGCTCCTTACTTTCAGTTTAAAAAACTTGTTTTTTTTATTTAATTTGTGAACGTTTTTTAATTAATGCAGGTTTTGATTTGGCTCACCGTGCATGAATAATAAAACGAAATTTGCATATTAATTCTACTTTTATTTGGTTAAATGACTTTCTCGAAACTTGTTGAATTTTATTTACGAGCGTTTTATTAGTAATAAATATACGTAACTTACGAATTAACTTACGTAACGAACTTCTATATTCATATATTTTTAATACGTATATTAGGGGGTTTGCCCCCTAGTCAATACCTTGCTCTTTAAGCTAAAGTTCAAATTTTGTTCCAATTCTTTAAAAATGACCCCTTAATCACAAAGGCCGTTAATTAGAATAGATAGCTCTTTTGAAAGCACTAAAAAAAACTATAACGTAAAGAGCGAGGTATTGACTTGGGGGAGAACCCCCTCATATACGTAATAATTTCTGTTCATTTTAAGTTCTAATGTTGCTTCTTACTTTCAGTTGAAAAAACTTGTTTTTTTAAATTTAATTTCTGATCATATTTTAAATAATGCTTGGAAATCCGGCGCCCCCTTCATAGAAATGTCCCTTACCACAAAGAAACATTCTCCACGGAAAGATTCTCCCGAGTAACCCCCCTCTTTCAGCCCCCCCCCCCCCCTACCTGAAAAAAATTCTTCCTGAAAATGTCCGTATACTTCCCAATAACCAATACAATATGTAAGCAATGGGCAAAGTTCATAACTTGCAGCCATTCCCCTGGAACTGTGGGGGATTAAGTCATCGTAAAAGACATATTTATTAGATTTTCGACCATGCTGAACAAAATGGCTATCTCAAAATTTTGATCGAGTTACTTTGGGAAAAAATGAGCGTGGGAGGGGGCCTAGTTGCCCTCCATTTTTTGGTAACTTAAAAAGGGCACTAGAACTTTTAATTTCCGTTCTAATGAACCCTCCTACAATATTCTAGGACCACTGGGTCAATACGATCACGCCTGGGGAAAAAAAAAATAAATAAATAAACACGCACCCGTGATCTTTCTTCTGGCAAAAAATGCAAAATTCCACATTTTTGTAGATAGGAGCTTGAAACCTCTACAGTAGGGTTCTCTGATACACTGAATATGATGGTGTGATTTTCATTAAGTTTCTATAACTTTTAAGGGGTCTTTCCCCCTTTTCTCGGAAATCAGCAAAATTTTCTCAGGCGCGTAACTTTTGATGGGTAAGATTAAACTTGATGAAACTTATATATTTGAAATCAAAATTAAAATCTAATTCTTTTGATGTATCTATTGGTATCAAAATTCTGTTTTTAGAGTTTCGGTTACCATTGAGCCGGGTCGCTCCTTACTTACAGTTCGTTACCACGAACTGTTTGATAAAATCATACACAAAAAACTACTTCAACACAATCTCCCCCATAAGGCTCCATGGCCCAAAAAAAAAGAAAAAAAAAAGAAAATTGAAATTCTTTTCTAACTGCAATGAAAATGAATTTACTCCAAAGAAAATATATCCTAAAATGCATTATCTTGCCCCCTCCCCCCACTCACCTTTGCTATTCTGGTGTGCCGCCCCCCTGGAAAATTTTCTGCAGGCGCCCTTGTCTACGATATCTCCGGTTCGGAAGGGGATTAAGTTGAAATGTTCAGGGTATTTTAAGGTAAGGCGGATGTTTTAGAGAGATTGTCGATTATAATTTATCTTTGCTCAAGGTTATAAGATATTGGAGTAAGAATTCCTTCAGACCTATAGAAAACCAATGATTACGCAGAGACTTAATCCATTTAGCTTAATAGCATCATTTGTACCTTTACACCAAAGATTTTCTAATATAACTATTATTAAAATATAAAAAAAACTTGTTCAAATTATATTTAGTGAACAAAAATCTTACTTCTTAGGAACAAAAACCAAAAAGTGTTAGAATTACTCTTTTTATTAACCAATAAATAAAACTATTTTCTATTAAAAAGAACAGGAATTTATTTAAAAAGGATTTTTTCACTTAAAAAAGAATCTTTTAATTTATCTAAAATTATTTTTTAGTCTTTATTTTATTCTTATTCTTTTTTTGCCCCTTTCATCTTTAAAGCTAAAAGACATTTTCAAACCTTTGTGCAAGTGTCTTGGGATTTTTAACTTGTTCAAATTTAAATTCTTTTTGTATTCGTTTAGTCCACTTAACGTAAAATAAAATTTTGCATATACTGGGCCCCTTAAGGGTTCTTCACCGAAGTAAAGAGTTAAAGAGCCGCAAAAGCATGCATATTTACATACAATCGATGGGATACCCCTCTCCCCTTTCTCTATATAAATGAATAAGTATATGTGATGAAATTTAGCAACCTGTTTGATAAAACCGGTTCTGAGGTGAAAGGAAAACTTGTTTTTGTTCTTTTATGGATGTAGGTTATATGCCCCTTCCTTATCTATGTTATAACCTGGTAGTTTTGGGGGATGGTGTTTTATATATATATATATATATATACTATATATATATATATATATATATATATATATATATATATATATATATTATATATATATATATATATATATATATATATATATATATATATATATATATATATATATATATATATATATATATATTTAATAAAAGTAATTAATTTGACATCAATAATAACAGATTGACATTGCTAAAAGATTTGTGACTTTGTGTTTGAAATTCAAGTCTATTCTAACTCTAAAGAACGGTCCATATTAACGTATACAACTTTTCTTTTTTTAGCTCATTAGGAATCAGATTTTGGAAATAACAGAGATAAAGCCCAATGCAAGCTTACATTTTTCAGGTTAGTCTTTCATTGTTTAATTAAAATGTAAGGGAAAGCAGTTTGCCCTGTTTTTTTGTGTGTATTTATTTGATTAGAATATAAAAAATAAGAGTAATGACTCTTGCTGAAACCCATTAAACTCTTTTATTAAACCTGATATTTGATTTAACCTTCTCTCAGTCGGTACCCGAAAGAATACAGAAGGCTCCAAAGGAATCAGTATAGCAACTAAAGATTTTGCACATTTCCAATAATAATGTTATTCACTATGCGTAATGTGTTTTTCATATTTTCAATAATGATATTATTTCTAAAATTAATTACGCTCTGTGTGCTGTTGGTGAAATATTGCTGATACGCCTTTTCGATAGTCTACATGCACGTACTGGTTCTTTATTCTTTTTTTTTTATTTCTTAAGACTTTCACCTGTATACCCATAGCCTTTTTCAAGACTAAGGATTGAGCACGCCTCCCTTTCGAAATAGCGAACGAATATGTAAATACTGGACAACTTTTATAACCTGTAGCCCTTGGCCAGAAGGTTCTGGTGGACATATATTACAGGCGGACGCCTATTTATTGGAAGGTTCTATGATTTTGAGCCAAACAACCCTATCACAAATTTTGCTTGGATGTCTTTTTGGGGTAAAGGGGGTGACATAGGGAAGGCGGTTGACTTGTCGCTTGACTCTTAAGAAAGACACTCGAACTTTCATTCTCTGTTTGAATGACCTACCTCTGAAGCATAACCCACAACCTCTTCCATACGAAGTGGTGTTGGGAAAAAAGTAAATGCTAAAAATGCATAGAACCTGAAACCCCACAGTGCTATTGTGATTCTTATTATTATTATCAGTTTCTTGTGACTAATATATAATAAAAATTAATTTAGTTGGATTTGCTTAATAAGTTTTTACAGTTGAATTTTTTTGTGTTGATTTTATTTTTTTTTTTTTTTAGAAGTTGAAGAAAACTTCACCAAGTCACAATGTGGAGGTCTTTGGCGTTCTAAACCCTCATTTGTTTTCCTAACCGTGAAGATGTTACTTTGGGTAATTTTCCTGGCTTTTCAGGACCTTGTCAACTTCAACCGGACACTCAGGAATCAGGCGCCATGTCTTTTGACAGTCAAGGTAAATCTAAAATACTTTTTTTGTAGAATCAAATATATTGGGTTATGGTTATTGGAAAAAAAAACTGGAACGAACAAATGAACTAAATATTATGAATTTAGACTAATCTGAAGAGGGAATTTTTCTCCAAAATATCTGGTTATTCATGTTGATATAATTTTTTCGCACATTTTCTGTTGTTTTTTCATCTATTCATGTGTTATAGATGATTCTAAAACATAAACTTAGCATGGGATATTGATTGTAATGTTATCTTCTCTTCCTAGTTCTAGTTTTTTTAAAATAATCTGAAGAATTAAAAATGTTTCAAATATTTTCAGTGGTGTGACCAGAGGTGTCGCAGATACTCATTTTTACAACATTTGACGTGCATTGTGTCTTATGATTTAGTTCATTCTGTCCCACAACATGGCCTGAAATTTTCTGACTTTGTTTCAGTTTAATACCAAATATTTTAGCTGAAATAATGCATACCTATAGCCCTTGGCCAAAAGGCCCTGGTGTTGAATCATTTTGAGAAATGGCTATATGAATAATTTTACTCGGATATATTTCTGGGGGATTGCAGCCAAATGGGGCTTGGGAAGTGTGGCTGGTTGATCTATGGCTGTTGATGCATAGGACACTTGAAATTTATTTTTAGTTGAAGGAGCCACCCCCAAAGTTTCAGCGATAACGTATTCCATACGAAATGGTCTGGGGAAAAAACATATGAAAACTATGCATTGAGCATGTAAAACACCCAGCGCCATCTTGCTGCTTATTATTATTATCAATTCTCGTGACTAATTTTTAATAGAAAAAAAAATAGTTGGATTTGTTTGATGAGCTTTACTGTTTAATTTTTGTTTGTCAACTTTATTTTATATTTTTTTTAGAAGTTGAAGATGCTTCGCCAAGTCACAATGAGGAGGTCTTAGCAATTCCAAATCTTTTTTTGTTTCCTAAACGTGAAGATGTTCCCTTAGGTAATTTCCCTGGCTTTTCAGGACCTTGTAAACTTCAACCTGACACCCAAGAATCTTGCGCCACATCTTTTAACAGTCAAGGTATATCACAAAAATTTCTTTTTATTAGAATTAAATATATTACATTATAGGCTGTGGTAAAAACTGGACGGGCAAGTGCACTAAATACTATGAATTTAGACTACTCTTAAGATGGAAGTTTTTTTTCTTGTCTTATTCTATTGTTCTAAATGCTAAACAGTTTTTGTAGGTCTAGGAGAAATGTTTCAAATAGTCACTTGAAAGAAATTTCACGAAGGTTGGTTTCTACAACCTAGAAAATAAAGTTTATAACCAAAGCATTTATATTTCTTTATAAATCAAGACTTAAGTTTGTTTATTATCATCATGAATTATTGATAATACATTTTGAATTTAAAACAAGCAAAAAACTGATTGAAATGCTTAATGGAAGTTTTAATACATTTTATAATGGTTTTAATATAAATCTAATATTTACTTTTGCTAAAAGTCCTAGATTCAAACAAAAATACAGGATTAATTTTGTTGAGTTAGAGTCAACAAAATGTAGTTCCAGCTAGCTCCTTTTATTTTGTTTGTTTATAAACGTTTTATATTTCCTGCAATGTAAAATGAGTCATATTAGACTTATGTAATCACTAAGAAAGTCAGGCATGAATTTCTAGGAACACTAATGAAAAAAAGAAACCTTAGACAAGCCTAATATAAAATTGATGAATATGCTCATTAATGGAATGAAATAGATGAAAAATAAGCCTGAAAGTGTATAATTTCTTCATATTATCATCATTTTTATGTTAGTTTTTTCATCTTCTAAGCCATTTTCGTGGGAATCTTGGCTCCCAGACCTTATGAAGGAGTTTACAATTCGCTTTGCCAAAGGTAAAATCATCTCGTTGTTACAGAGAAAAAAATCTTTTTATGGAAAACTCTCTGACTGGAATGAAGACAATTAGGAAAGCATTGAATGTTAACAATTCTGTTATCAGGCCGTCATCTCTCCCCTTCAGTCCCTTCACTTCTGTCGATTGAAGGAAAAATCTTAGAGTTGGAGCTATAGGATTAAGATGTGTTTACTTCCTATTTATATAATATTGGTAAAACTGCAGCTTCTTCTGTAAGTCTTTCTTTTTGTATTATCACGCCATGACATCAGAAGAACCTCACATTTTCTTCAGTTCAAAGACAAGCGACAATGAGAAACAGTATATTCCTTGCCGTGCCGGGGCCTGGCCCATAGCATCATAGAGAGGCTCACATCGTCTGTGGAGATAAGACAAGGGACAAAGAGAATCAATATGTACAAGCCTAGCTCATGGTCGTGCTTGGGCCTGACCTAAAAATTGGCTACATAGTTTCTTTTTCTCAAAACTTTTATATGGACATTCCTGGCCACAAATGATCTAAATAGATCAAGGCTTTATGGAAGAATCGTGAAATTTCTAAATAAACAATTAATTAACAATTTTAGTGTTTGCAATTAACAGAATTGAATGTAATCAAGCCTCTCGATTCGCTATTTTTAATAGCGTTATTAGTTTCCTGTTATTTTTGTATTTGTTTTTTCTGTTTCTGATTTTTTTTTCTTTTTTTTTTATGTGAGCATCATTACTGTTTTTATATGCGACTGAGAATATCTTGTCTTAGCGTTTTATGTTTGGCCTGTCCCTTTTTTTAGGAGTTGAGGATGCTTCATCAGTATTGCCAATACGCTCTTGGAAACTTCAAATTCTAATAGTTGCGTTCATAGGAAAAAGAGTGGAAAAGACTATGAGTGCAATATATGCGATAAAAGATTTCACAGGCATGGGCAATTGAAAAGACATCAAAGAATTCATACAGAAAAAAAACCGTTTAAATGTGATGTGTGTCAGAAGAGATTTTTTCGACCAGACCATTTGAAGACACATCAAAGAGTGCATACAGGTGAGAAACCTTTTAAATGTGATGTGTGCAAAAAATATTTTTCTCAATCATCCAATTTGAATGACCACCAAAAGTGCATAAGAAAGCATGTTTCATTTAAGCCGAATCTGAACTGTCATCTTACAGCCCATTCTAGAAAAAAAAAACCGGTTAGTTTGTAGTTTACAATAACAAATTGTTACATAATAGTGATTTTCCCAGACAAAAATAAATACTCAATGAAGAATTAATTCTGTTCCAATGCAAATAAAAACGTAATATTTTCATGTAATTTATTTGTTGAATAAATTTAAGGTTTGTAATTTGTATTTCAGTTCCTTTCCTTTTTGTATAGGGTATATATAAGTGCTGTTAGTAAATACCGCCATCTAGTTATCTAGGGTTAATTTAAATATGAAATTTAGTATTAAATAGATGTGGAGGATAGTTGCACTGAAGTGATCATCGTCTGAAGCTCAAGTTTATTGATAGATGTCTTTTCACTTCAAAATTGTTTCTATCATAGGCAGTGCGATTGCGCTCCCTAAGTAAAGAACGATGTTGGCACAATGTATTCTTTATTATTATTTTTTTCTTTAGACCAGGACACTTCATATCGGCGTTGTCGTAGAAACTTGAAAAACGGCTCATTTGATTGGAAATTGGAGTGACTTGTATCCTTTTTAATAGTCGAAAGGGATTGGAAGGCAACTAACACCCCTTCCACGCCCATCATTTCCCAAAAACACATCCAATTAAAATTTTGAGATAGCCATTTTGTTCAGCGTAGTTGATTTCCACATAGAAATTATGTTTTTGAGGAGGACACTCTCCCCCAGGGCAAGGGTTGTAAGTTGTGCCCTGGGGGCATATAAGGTTTTTTATAAAAAGTGCTGTCGTAGCAACTTCAAGAAATGCTAATTCGATTTTTTTGTCAAAGGGCTAGTGCCCTAATAATAGTCGAAAGTGATTGGAGGTTTTCCCCCAAACACATCCAATCAAAATTTTGAGATAGCCATTTTGTTCAACGTAATTGAGAGTTCTAGAAATTAGGTCTTTGAGGATGGAAACTCCCCCACAGCCCTCAGCGGCAGTTATGCCCTGGGGGCATATAAGGTTTTTTTTATAGAAAGCGTGGTCGTAGAAACTTCAAAAAGCGCTCATTTGACTGGAAATTGAAATTGCTAGTGTCCTTTTTAAGTAGTCGAAAGGGATTGGGAGGCAACTAACACCCCTTCCACGGCCATCATTTATCCAAACACATCCAATCAAATTTTTTAGATAGCCATTTTGTTCAAAGTAGTTGAAAGGTCCGGAAATTATATCTTTGAGGATGACACTCCCCCACAGCCCTCAAGGTTGTAAGTTATGCCTTTGGGCATATAAGGTTTTATGGAAAGCGCTGTCGTAGAAACTTCAAAAAAGGCTTATTCGAATGGAAATTCAAAGGGCTAGTGCCCTTTTTAATATTCGAAAGTGATTGGAGGGAAACTAACCCCCCCTCTCACGCCCACCTTTTCCCCAAACACATCCAATCAAAATTTTGAGATAGCCATTTTGATGCTCAACGTAGTTGAAAGTTGTGGAAATTAGGTCTTTGAGGATGAAAACTCCCCCACAGCCCTCAGGGCAAGGATGGTAAGTTATGTCCTGGGGGCATATACGGTTTTTATAGAAAGCATTGTCGTAGAAACTTCAAAAAGGGCTCATTTGATTGTAAATTGAAATGGCTAGCGTCCTTTTCAATTGTCGAAAGCGATTGGAAGACAACTAACACCCCTTCCACGGCCACCATTTATCCAAACACATCCGATCAAAATTTTGAGATAGGCATTTTGTTCAAAGTAGTTGAAAGGTCCGGAAATTATATCTTTTAGGATGGCACTCCCCCACAACCCTCAGGGTTGTAAGTTATGCCCTTGGGGCATATAAGGTTTTTATTGAAAGCTTTGTCGTAGAAACTTGAAAAAGGGCACATTCGATTGGAAATTCAAAGAGCTAGTGCCCTTCAAAATGGCTAGCGTCCTTTTTAATTGTCGAAAGCGATTGGAAGTAAACTAACACCCCTTCCACGGCCACCATTTATCCAAACACATCCAGTCAAAATTTTTTAGATAGCCATTTTGTTCAACGTAGTCGAAAGTCCTGGAAATTAGTTTTTTGAGGATGAAACCCACACAGCCCTCAGGGCAAGGGTGGTAAGTTATGCCCTGGGGGCATATAAGGTTTTTATAGAAAGTTTTGTCGTAGAAACTTGAAAAAGGGCACATTCGATTGGAAATTCAAAGGGCTAGTGCCCTTCTTAATAGTCGAAAGTGATTTGAGGGCAACAAACCCCCCTCTCACGCCCACCTTTTCCCCAAACACACCCAATCAACATTTTAGATAGCCATTTTGTTCAACGTTGTTAAAAGTTTTAGAAATTAGGTCTTTGACGATGATAACCCCTCAGAGTCCTCGGGGCAAGGGTTGTAAGTTATGCTCTGAGGGAATATAAGGTTTTTATAGATTATTATGTTGTAGAAACTTCAAAAAGGGCTCATTCGATTGGAAATTAGAAGGGCTTTGTGCCTTTTTAATAGTCGAAAGTGAATGGAGGATAACTAACATCAATCTCACACACCCACCATTTCCCCAAACACATCCAATGAAAATTTTGAGATAGCCATTTTGTCGACGTAGTTAAAAAGTCCGGAAATTATGTTTTTGGGGATGACACTCCCCCCCACAGCCCTCAGGGCAAGGGTTGTAAGTTATATCCTGGGGGCATATAAGGTTTTTGATTATAGAAAGCGTTGTCGTAGAAACTTCAGAAAGGAATCATTCGATTGGAAATTGAAAGGGCTAGTGCCCTTTTCAATAGTTGAAAGTGATTGGAGGGCACGTAACCCCCCTCTCCTACGCCCACCATTTCCCAAACACATCAAATCGAAATTTTGAGATAGCCATTTTGTTCAACGTAGTTGAAAGGTCGCAAATTATGAGGATAACAACCCCCTCACAGCCCCCAGGGCAAGGGTTGTAAGTTATGCCCTGGGGCATATAAGTTATTTATACAAAACGTTGTCGTAGAAACTTCAAAAAGTGTTCATTCGATTGGAAATTGAAAGGCCTAGTGCCCTTTTTAAAAATTGGAAGTGATTGAGGGCAACTAACTCCCCTCTCACGCCCACCATTTCCTCAAACACATCCAATCAAATTTTGAGATAACTATTTTCTTCAACGTAGTTGCAAGTTCTGGAAATTAGGTCTTTGAGGTTGACAACCCCTCCCAACCGTCAGGGCAAGGGTTGTAAGTTATGCCCTGGGGGCATATAAGGTTTTAATTGAAAGCGTTGTCGTAAAAACTTCAAAAGGGCTCATTCGATTGGAAATTGAAAGGGCTAGTGCCTTTTTTTAATAGTTGAAAGTGATTGGAGAGCAACTAACGCCCTCTCACACGCCCACCATTTCCCCAGACACATCCAATCAAAATTTTGAGATAGCCATTTTGTTTAATGGAGTTGAAAGTTCTGGAAATTAATGTCTTTGAGGGTTACAACCCCCTCACAGCCGTCCAGGGCAAGGTGTTGTAATTTATGCCCTGGGGGCATATAAGGTGTTTATAGAAGCGTTGTCGTAGAAACTCAAAAAGGGCTCATTCCATTGGAAATTGAAAGGGCTAGTGCCTTTTTTAATAATCGAAAGTGATTGGAAGGCTTGACATTTTAATAGTAAAGATCGATGTGGGTACAATGTATTATTATTTATTATTATTATTTTTTTTACCAGGGCACTTTGTATCGAAGGAGTTGTCGTAGGAAACTTCGAAAAGGGCTCATTCGATTGAAAATAGAAGGGGCTAATGCCCTTTTTATTAGTCGAAAGTGATTTGAGGGCAACTAGTCCCCCTCCCGCGGCCACCCTCCTTTTTGAATTGGCATAGTCTTTGCA
This sequence comes from Artemia sinica, assembly GCA_027921565.1. Classification (NCBI taxonomy): domain Eukaryota; kingdom Metazoa; phylum Arthropoda; class Branchiopoda; order Anostraca; family Artemiidae; genus Artemia; species Artemia sinica. The sequence goes on from JAPEVW010000022.1 coordinate 4,491,084, forward strand.
GGGAAAAAGAACATAATACTTTGAATCTTTTCGTTTTTTTAAGACTTTATAGTTTGGCCTGCTATTTGTAATCTGGAGAAAAGTTTTCAGGAGTTTTTAACAACATACAACCTTTTAAAAATCTGGACACAAATAGCAGTGTTTAATTTAGTTTCATACCTCCTCTAGTTGACCTGAAATAGAAAATTTGATACCATTCACAAACAATATGTTTACTTTCTTTGAAAGCTTGGATACAGTTACGCTATTTTGATTCGGTTAAATTTTAAGAGCAATAGTAGCCCCGAAAGTTTGAACATAATACCCTCAGTCGTTGTTGGAATACTGCTGAAATGCTAAATCGATAATTAGCATTAACACAGTACATTTTGATTTTATCTTAAGGCATTATTTATTTTTTTTAAACACTAGAAAATAATCACCTATCTTTTAACTCCAATTATACATCCCAGTTCTTTTTACTCTTTGTAGCCTGTATCCAGTTCCTGATGACCATATAAATTCCATGTTGTCTGTCACTCATTTCTTATCAATATTGACCAGCCCTAATGAAGGGTCATAGTTAGGCACTAGAAAGGCATAGTTAAATAACATATGCTTTTGTATATAGATTTTAGCTTGCTGTTATTTTTCTCTGGGTATAGAATGTTTGATTTGGTATAAGCCTAGAGAAAGAAGCACATATAAAAAACAATTAATGTTTCATAATTTGTAGAATAATTATAGCTAACACATTTTACACACAGCCTTAGCTCTACTTTACCCCCAATCTTCCTAATGTGGAAATTTGTAGGTGAAATTTCATATTTCCCATTTGTTCTGTCAATCGGTCTCTCTTACTTCATACCATGTATCTGTAAAGTGAATCAACTATGAAAAAACAAGAACTAGAAAAACAAGTGTCAGGAGGTAGGATGCATTGGAAATATATAATTTGGGCCATACATTTGCACATTAGGAAAGGGAGGATGGAGGTAAAGCATAGTACAGCTGCCTGATTATCTCCTTGGTATGTAGGCTAAGTTGAAGATCACTTACATCTGATACTGTCTCTATGGGTTTTAGTTCGATAGAAAAAATCCTAAGAAAGTCCCTTTTGATAAGGAAGGAGCCCAAAAGTGAGTTTGAATTTGTCAAAGCTTGGGAGGTTTGCCCCTTCTGTCTGTTTTAAAAACCCCTTCTGTCTGTTCAAACAAGTGTCATGCATAGCATAAATAAGATTGTTGAGTTTCCAACGAAACCGTTATTTATATATATAATATTTATGTTTTGAAGGCCCAAAAAACGAAATGTATAAAGCATAAAATATGCATAAAGCGTATAGTTAAAGCATATTAAAGCATATATATATATATATATATATATATATATAGATATATATATATATATATATATATATATATATATATATATATATATATATATATATATATATATATATATATATATATATATATATATATATATATATATATATATATATATATATATATAATATATATATATATATATATATATATATATATAATATATATGTATATACTATATATATATATATATATATACATATATGTATATAAATATATATATATATATATATATATATATATATATATATATATATATATATATATATATATATATATATATATATATATATATATACTATATATGTATGTATATATATATATTATATATATATATATATTATATATATATATATATATATATATAATATATATCTATATATATATATATATATATATATATATATATATATATATATATATATGATATATATATATATAATATATATATATATCTATATATATATATATATATATATATATATATATATATATATATATATATATATATATATATATATATATATATATATATATACATATAGACCCCGGCGCCGCGCCGATGAGGGAAGACCGGCGGCGGCGGGGCAAAAAACAGCACGCCGCCGGTAAGACGCCGGTGGCGCGCTGCCGGTAAGACGCCGGCGGCGCGCTGCCGGTAAGATGTCGGCGGCGCGCCGCCGGCGCGATCAATGTTGACCGCAAACATTAATGTTTTCATCAGTCTTTCTGAAATCACAGCTTAAATTTACAACAGATTCGAGCCTACTCGTGAGTTCAAAAATTTACAAGTCGCTGGCTGGAAACTGGTCTTCTTCGTTATTCATCAAGAGAAGTAGAAATCTGGTAGAAACGAAATGGATGTGGCGTTTCAGAACCCTTGCATAATACGAGTAGTTGAAGTATCTATTAGCTATGTATTCTTTACATAAATAATTATCAAAATTAGTAGTTTTTTTTTCATCAAGCATTACTGCATACAAACTTCAAATACCGTATCACAAAATTCGTCAGTTATCTGGGTAAAAACTTTGAATATAAATTCGAACTTAGAAGCTTAATTTTTTCATAATGCCCTTTGCCTATATCTGTTCTGTCACCTTTAAAACAGTTTGAAATGGGCGATTTTGATATTTATTGTTTTTTTTTTTTTGCTCTTTTGGATTCCTAAGAAACCTTCTTGTATTAAAAACTGGTTTTTAGTTACAATTTAAACAATGCATTTTAAAGTTTTTTGGCTTCTTTATAGAATATATGTCATGTAGGCTAAGGCTGAACTGCTGCTTTTTTATCACTTTTGGATGCTCTTTTGGATATTATTCATTTTTTTTCTTTTGGGGATTCATTCTAAATTATAAACTGATAAATACCTAATATCAGTCAAATTATAAACTGTATCTAAAAGGAGTAAATTTATCAAATTGAAAAATACATGATGAACACTTCAATTACAATGACACAAAAAACACTTAATAGTTAATTCGCTATGAAGAAAAATGAAGTGCCAGCTATTTTCTTAGGTAGGTAAAAAATGAAAAGCTCACCCGTTTTAAGTGTAATTAAATGAAATAATATGCAGACTGAAGTAGCTCCAGGAAGATGCTGAAATGTTCATCCTAGTTCGTCACTTTTAGTCCAAGCAAAATGTTAGGACACTTAGTATCAGTTATTGAGTTTAAGCTTTGATTTCCAAATGCTCACAAAAATTACCAAATTTAAGAAAGTCGCAACAATAAGTCACCTGTGGTCAAAATACTTAGACTCCTCTTTGATCCCCACCCAGGCTCAAAGCTTCTGCTATGGTCATTTCCATGGAAATGTCTAAAGAGTTTCTTTTTAAAATAGCTTTCAAGCGTAGTTATGGGTATTTAGACTTTTTTGCTTTTCTTCAAAGCTTTGAAAAAAGTGTTATAATATTCCAAATGTTACATTTGTGCATATTTTTGGTAATCATTTGTGGGGTGATTGAATTTTCTAAACCAATGTAGATACGTAAGAACGTTGCAACATCTAGTACCCTGAGGTCATAAGACTGTCAAAGACTCTTCCTTGAACCTCCCAAATTGAAAGTTTTTATTATGACCTGGCCTTTTAATGTAACTTGGGCACCGGACCAAGGGCGCCATTGTTACTCGAGCCGCAACGTTAGGTGGGGATGTCGATATCGCTTTCGCCACACCAATTCGTTTGAGTGTGAATCTGCCTGGTACATATGAAGGAATGTTTTCGAAGTAAACCCGTTTCATCAATAGGAAAAAAAAACCGGATTGGACGCATATGTCCCTTTCACTTTGGATGATAAAACCATGCAAGTGCTGTATCAAGTATAACTCACGAAAATCTTGTTAATTATTTGCCAAACTTTTCAACTTTTTGGTATCCTTGCTTTCAATAAAGCATTCTTTCAAAAAAAAATCGAGGTATTATCATTTAAATATGATAGCTCAATACCCCCCTCCCCCCCCCCTCTGGATACCACCTTGATAGGATGCCGTCTCTGCTTTAAATTAAAAAAAAATGAACTTTTTGGGATCCCTGCTTCCAATAAATAAAATTTCGAGCTATTATCATTTAAATATAATACCTCCCTACCCCCCCCCCTCTGGATACCACCTTGATAGGATACCGTCTCAGTTTTCATTAGAAAAAAATAATTTACTGAATAATTGACAAGGTCACTATATGGTTCAAACAAACACGCAAAATAACGTTAAAAAGCTTAGTGTTCCTTGAAAAAAAATTGAGGGTATGAGTAAAGGGTACAAAGACAACAATAAAATGTCGAAATTATTCAGATATACCTCAAATTATTGGAAAACTGAGTGATAGATTCGCCATGGCATTCCATAAGATCCAAAGAATCTAATTAAAAGGGAGCACACACAAAAGCCAAATAAGGCCAGTAGCCTATGAGAAATCGCAAAAATACCCAAGACAATTAACAAGTCCTAATGTGGGGCCCTGGGTCTATCAAATATTTCAATGGTTTCGCAGGGAATTTGATATCATTTTCTTCTGTCTCCACTTTAAATGAAAAAAATAATTATTGTTTTGGCATCCCTGCTTTCAATAAAAAAAAATTAGGTATTATCATTTAAAAATG
>JAPEVW010000022.1:4505553-4506846 GCA_027921565.1 Artemia sinica
AATTTTCTTCATATTATCATCATTTATGTTAGTTTTTCATCTTTCTAAGCCATTTTCGTGGGAATCTCGACTCCCAGACCCTATGAAGGAGTTACATTATGCCCAGAAAGATCCTTATGAATTTGCTTTGCCAAAAGGTAAAATCATCTCGTTGTTACAGAAAAAAAAAATCTTTTCATGGAAAAACTCTCTGACTGGAATGAAGACAATTAGGAAATCATTGCATGTTAACAATTCCTGTTATCAGGCCGTCATCTCTCCCCTTCAGTCCCTTCATTTCTTTGGATTGAAGGAAGAATCTTAGAGTTAGAGCTATAGGATTAAGATGTGTTTACTTCCTATTTTGATAATATTGGTAAAACTGCAGCTTCTTCTGTAAGTCCTTCTTTTGTATTATCACGCCATGACATCAAGAAGAACCTCACATTTTCTTCAGTTCAAAGACAAGCGACAATGAGAATCAATATATTCCTTGCCGTGCCGGGGCCTGGCCCCATAGCATCAATAAGAGGCTCACATCGTCCGTGGATATAAGACAAGGGACAAAGAGATTCAATATGTAAAAGCTTAACCCATGGTCGTGCTTGGGCCCGACCCATTCAATAAATGAATCTAACCATTTTAATAAATGTAATGCATGCACTAAGTGTTTTTCTGAATCAGCTAATTTGAATGCACATCAAAGAATACATACAGGGAAAAAACCGTTTAAATGTATTTTTATGCCAAAAGAGCTTTTCTCAGCTGAGCGGTTTGAAAACACATCAAAGACTGCATACAGGTGGAGAAACCTTTTAAATGTGATGTGTGCAAAAAATGTTTTTTCTCAATCAACCAATTTGAATGACCACACCAAAAAGTGCATAAGAAAGCATGTTTCATTTAAGCCGAATCTGAACTGTCATCTTACAGCCCATTCTAGAAAAAAAACCGGTTAGTTTTGTAGTTTACAATAACAAATTGTTACATAATAGTGATTTTCCCAGACAAAAATAAATACTCAATGAAGAATTAATTCTGTTCCATGCAAATAAAACGTAATATATTCATGTAATTTATTTGTTGAATAAATTTAAGGTTTGTATTTTTGTATTTCAGTTCCTTTCCTTTTTGTATAGGGTATATATAAGTGCTGTTAGTAAATACCGCCATCTAGTTATCTAGGGTTAATTTAAATATGAAATTTTAGTATTAAATAGATGTGAGGATAGTCGCACTGAAATGATCATCGTCCTGAAGCTCAAGTTTTTGATATATGTCTTTTCACTACAATATTGTTTCTATCATAGGCAG